>JANZLC010000200.1:24728367-24749391 GCA_026413385.1 Erythroxylum gracilipes
TATCCACAAACTTTCATTTCCTCATATCATGAAAGAGTATCATCATTTTCTCACTAATTCTATCACCTCAAACTCTTGACAATTGTTTATACGTGTAATTCATACACATGCGCCCATGTAAGATTATAATACTGGCGCTCTGACACTTATCTGAAGATTGCCCATGTAAGATCCTATTACTGGGCTCTGATATGCGAGGTGGATGACAAACCAAAAACAGAACTTCTGGAGTTGTTCATATCTAATATGGGATTAAGACAAGTTAAAGTTCACGTTTAGATGATTTAGCTATATTTAATAATATCATCAAAGAGGATGTTCAGTGAAACAAATCTTCTCTGCGACACTATATAAATCAAGTTGCATGCTAGGTGAAAACTTGAGGACTTCATTTGTTTTTTGTTTTTTTTCCTTTTACAAAATAAGGACTCGTCATTAACAACAAAATCCACGATTTTCTTGTAAACTTTTAAACAACAGGGATGGAACTTCCTGGACAGTTCATCAATATCATCTAAAAGGCTTATATTAAACGAATGTGAACATCCTTCACAGTTCGCCTTCTATAAATTAAATAAACGTTGCAAATGTGAGCAATAGTGTCTTGTTTTGCTTACCCTTAATTGCAACTGGTTTCTCTTCCTACTTGCCGGCATAAAAAGGAAGGCCAGGACCGTTCCTAACATTTTATACGTCTGGGACAAAGTAAAAAAAAGAGTTCTAACAAATCGATAACATGCAAATATGTATAGCTAAAGTAAACATAAGATTCAATTCTCTTAAGCTTCTAGGAACTGAGGGGAATGCTAGAGTTCATAGAGAAGATCTTATGAAATTTGTTTATGCTAAGATTCCTAAAGATGTAACTAATAATCTAACCAGACTTGTCATTGATTAAGAAATAGAGGAAGTAGTGTTTAAAATGAATGGATCAAAGGCTCCAAAACTAGATGGTTTGAATGGGATTTTCCATAAAAACATGGGATAAAATAGGAAAATTCATTGAAGAAGTAGTGCATGAGTTCTTCAAAAAGGGAGCGTTACTTAAAGAGCTTAATAGGACCTCCTTGTGTTTGATTCCCAAGATTCATAACCCTACAACTTGGAGTGATTTTAGAAATATGTCTTGTACTAATTTTGTTTATAAGATCATTGCCAAAATCCTAACAAACAAGTTGAAATCTGTATTGCAATTCATGATCAGTAAGAACTATGCTGCCTTCTTGAGCAAAAGAAATATTGGTGATAATATTCTAATTTTGGTGGAGGTTTTGAAAGGGTATACAAGAGGAAACATTCCATATAACCGCACCATTAAAGTGGATCTTCAAAAACCTTTTGATAGTGTCAACTAAAGATTAGGGATGGCAGTGGGTTTTCAACTCGATTAATATCTGCACCACCGACCCTTAAAAATGAATATGGAGGCTAAAAAATAGATTTTAAATGGATGTTAAAAAATGGATGTGGATATGGATTTAGATATGGGTCTAGTGATAACCCGAACCGATGGATACCCATACCCGATCCATTTTTATTAACTCATTTTTTCTGTACAAAACTTGATATCCCCACTTTACTCTTATATAATTTATGAGCCTGCAAAACATGAATGTATTAATTGGTAACCAAAATTAGACATGTAGATAAAATTATAATAGTACTATAGTAATTCAGATTCTTATATCACTAATTCACTATAATAGTATTGCAGCGATAGCAATCCTAGACCAATTCTCTTATATCACAACCACGTGATTAAGATTGTTTTCACTTTATGTAGTCTTCCAAGAAAGAGAACATAAAGTCTTTTGAAAAGACACTGTGAAGAAAGTCTTCTCAAAGCAGTAAAGCACCCACTGTGAATAAAATCTCTGTGAAGTAAGAGATGCATCCGTTTTTATTAACTCATTTTTTTTTCTGTACATAACTTAATATCACCACTTTACTCTTATATAATTTATGAGCCTACAAAACATGAATGATTGATTTGGTAATTCATTTTATTTCTTATCATTTGTTCATTTTATTTAAAATATTAAATTAACTTATAATTTGACTCTTTGTTAACATATTTTCTTATAGGATGATAATAATGCAAATGATATGGAGATGGAGTTTTGAATGCTGTGGAGTTCACACAAAGACAATTTGAAGCTTTGGATATTTTAGTCTTTGTTTTAGTTCTTGATTGTGAAAAATATATGTTGTTTTTGCACTAAACATTATAGTTTTTATTATTCCAATTTTATGGTTTTTTTAAGACATGCAAATCAAAATCTTGACTTATTACTATTAAAGTAATTTTAATTTGGAGCGTTTGCAAAAAACTACTCTTTACATTTTCTATTTAGAAGTTATATTTTTATGTGTTATACAATCCGATGGATATCCAAAAACCCGAACAATCCAATGGATTTGGATATAGGTAGTAAATCGAAAAAATCAATGGATATGGATATGGGTTGAGTCATAAAAAATGAATATGGATATGGGTAGAGTAAAACTCGAACTGAACCCTACCCATTTCCATCCCTACTAGAGATTTATGTTACAAACTATGAAAATTATGAAATTCCCTCGGATGTTTATCAAATGGATTTAAGAATGCATCATTTCTGCATCCTTTGGAATCCTGATTAATGGGAGTCTAATAGAGATGTTCAAAGGCAAAAGAGGACTTAGGAAAGGGGATCCTCTTTTCCCTTACATATTTCTAATTTACTTAGAAGTTCTCACCCTATTGCCGAAACACAAAATCTCTTCAACCCCTAAATTCAAGTACCACTCCAAATGTAAGTTGCTTGTACTAACAAGTTTATGTTTTATAGATGATCTTATCCTGTTAAGCAAAGTTGATACTCACTCAATTTCTTTACTGATGAGTACCTTACAAAGCTCTAAGGAGATATCTAGATTGAGCATCAATTTCCAGAAAATTTTCTTTATTTTTTCAAAAAGCATAACACATCTCTCACATAATTTGTCACTCATCATTGGAATGGAAAAACAAGACCCTCCTATCCTATACTTGGGAATTCCTATCTCCTCAATAAGACTACGCTTTAAGGAATGTCTACCCCTAATTGAAAAGATACAAAAAAGATTGAGGTCTTAGACAAATAGAACTCTTTCCTGTGGTGGTAAGCTTCAACTCCTGAAATCTTTCATAATGTCAATGCAAACTTACTGGTGCTCTCACATATTTTTATCCAAAGGGCTGGTTAAAACTGTGGAGAAAATGATGAAGAAGTTCTTATAGAGTAAAGGGAAAGGAGAAAAAGAAATAGCTAAAGTGAGATGAATGCACATATGTCAACTAAAAGAAACTAGAGGATTGGGATTGAAGACAATCAATAGAAGCAATATATGTCTAACATTGAAGAGATTATGGAGAATTTTAAGTGAAGAGGAATCATTGTGGATCAAATGGGTACACAACTACATATTAAGGGGAGAGAGTTTGTGGGCAACTAAACCTAAAGATAGTTATTCTTGATTCTTCAACCAAATCCTTAGGTTGGGGGAAGAGGTTTAACAATAGATTACATACAAAATAAGGGTAGGAGATAGGATCTCATTATGGTATAACAATTGGACTGGCCAAGGGGAATTAATTCATAATCAGATGGCTAGGGATTCTTTGGATAGGTTCTCAAAAAAATCCAAGATACAGAAGATAATTGCAAATAGAAACTAGTCATTATCCTTAGAGGAGATGAAAATTCTGTCAATTCCACAGTACAGGCACAATGGTGGAGAGGATACTTATCTATCGAATGGTCTATCTATTTTAGAAATAACCAATAGGAAAGCAAAAGAACTAATGTATGGGACAAACACAAGCACTGGGTGGTGTAAGCTGGTTTGGAGCAAAACTCTTGGTTAGCTATATTGAATACACTCAGTACCATAAAAGGGTTAAAGTTCCTATCTTATCCTAAATAATGTGTTTTATGTAATCTGGAGGAAGATGATAGAGATCATCTGTTTTTCAAGCATGGATACTCTAAAATGTTTGGTAGAGAATCTCTTCTTTATACACACTTATCTGTAGTTAAAGCAGTCTAAGTGAAATCTTACAAGAGATATTGCAGATTCATATATCCAAGTATGATAAGGAAGTCTATATGGTAGCAATTGCAATATGTATCCAAGAGATATGGAAAGAGAGAAACAATAGAAGATTTACAGGGAGATCCAAATGTTTAAATTCTCTTACTAAACTCACAATTGTAACCATAAGAGAGCAGCTCATTATCAATCAGATGGAGAAGAAATGTAACAGGAGGCTGTGGTTTCTTAAAGACTTTAATAAGTCTCCAAGAAACCACCAGATAAGTGTGTAAACTTTTGTTCAGAAAAGATCAAAATGAAGGAGTTTGGGTTTCTCGAGCTACATAGGGAACCCATAAACAAAAGGAAGTACAACAATAGACTTTGATATTAAAGATTGCAAACTTTGCCTTTTCTTTCATAATCCTTCGATATGGTGATATCTTATTCTTATATTCCTTTTTATTGATAACATTAAACACATTAATAGTTCTTATATTTTGTTATCATCAAAGCATTGATTGAAACCTCCCTTAGTTAAACAAAAACAAATTTATAATAGTTTGACTAAACAATCTTTGACTTACATCCACTTCTCAATATTCACTTAAAAATTCACCATCTTTTTCCTTTAGTGGGTTAAGAGAAACCTTTATTCAACATCTTTATCATGAGCAAAAAAGAACTTTTAAAATCGTCTTGTACTACCACGAAGTAAGAGTAACCCTTTATAAGTACTATTAGAAGTTGAGAGGAATCGTCACTAAATGTACCCCAAGTAACTTCTCCAATTATAACAAGTATATAATTCAAAAACTCCTTCTCTTGCTCACTCTAATGAAAAAAAGGTAATATATGTTATGTAATATACACATGTACTCTCTACTCTTTTAAGGCTCTTATAAATTTGCTAATATGTTCAACCTACCTCTCATAACTCTTATATAGTCTATTTATACTCCACATAACCTAAAATAATCATTAAAAATAAAAGCTACTAGTAACATTATTATTAGTTGAACCTTCTGGAGATTGGTTAGCGATTTTGATATATTGGTCGACTAATACAAATACAAACTTATAATATATTTTTTAAAAGACATCAGTTAACTATATTGCCACATTGGTCGACCTATCTATTCAAAGCCTTCACATTAGTCACCTAAATCACCATATTGGTTGATCAAACTTCATGAAATAAGTTTTTCAAAATTTCTCATGTTCTTTCAAAGATCAAAACATATTCCTTTGAGAAAAACTTGATTTAAAACAATTTCAAAAGCTTTCTTAAAGTTTGTTTAAAGATTAAGAGGTTTTCATTAAAGATAAAAACAAAATTTCTCTTACTTTTGGAACTATTTACATATTATTTCTATATTCTATATTCAAATGATCAGGTAATGATTGAGTCCCTAATTCATCAAAATAACCAAAATAATGTCACAAAATGAATTAAAATGATTTACTTTTAAGTCTTCAAATACTTGGTTCTTTTTTGCTCTTGGTTCTTCATTTGAATTGCATATGGATTCCACTTTACTCATTTTCTTCATTCTATGATTGTTTGGTTAAATTTAATTGACTCCTTTGCTTAATTTACCTTTCCATTGAGCTTGATTTTTCGTTTATCAACTTATTAATACCTCTAAGGATAAAAATATTGGTAGTAACATATTTTATTATCATCAAAAATATGGTTTAAATCCTCATTTAATCCAACAATAGCTATTATTCACATGCGTGTACTATAAAAATGTGAATTTAATTTTAAACTTGTAAAATATTATATTCTTACTATAATAATTAAAATATCAAATAAAAATAAAATGTAATATTACTTCATAAGAAGTTGATTTAACTTCAAGTATATTTTCACGCATTTTGATGATTATTATAGCTATCCTCTATATTTATAAATTTAAAATGTGTATAACATTTTTTAAGTAATTCTCTTAAGTTTATAAAATAATACTTTTAAACTTTCTATATATTTTTCGAAGTTATACCTTGCAATTAATAATTATTCATATAAGTTTTTTAGCGATTATTATATTTTTTCGTACATCTATAAATATTGTCTCTGTAACTGAAGAAGTCTGAAATTTTTAATATTTTCAGTAAAACAAGAAAAGTTTAATATATTAATATTTATTTTTCTTCATGTCATATGTTATTATATAACTATTAGCAATTTTATATTTTTATTAATTATATATTGCCAAAAAGTAATTACTATTGATTCAATTTCTTTTATTTTTTTAAGAAGAGTGCTCCAACAACTTATCAAGCACATAGTATTAAATATATGAAAATGCAAGAATTTTTATTTAAAAATGATTATTTGATTTGAAATTAAATTAATATTTAAATATGAATGTACAAATAACTAATTTACTTAATATTTAATTGGAATTTTTATTTAATATAAAATTATTTAAGCTTAACTATATTCAATTGTTTTATACTTACCATATAATTGATCTCTTTTTGTTACGACTACAAATTATTAGACCTATTAATTTTATATAAGTTATTAACAATGATAACGTTTTACAAATAAAATAAGAAATAAAAGCTTAATAATAATAATAATAATAATAATAATAATAATAATAATAATAATAATAATAATAATAGACAATTAACTATAGTAACCTAAATAAAATATAAAATACTAAAATGAAATTGAAAAGAATGGTGCAGCTCACCGAATTTAGTTATACTGTATCTATATGACATATTTACCTCTAATGCACTACCGAATTAGATTTTAAAACGAATTTATACAATTTTTTCAAATAACTTAATAAAGTATTTCTGAAATTTTTGCAGTGATATTCGATCTCAAAGCATCCAAATACTTGGAATGAAATCTTAATCACATAAAGTTCCCGTCAATAAGTTAAAGAAAACACCAATAACTCATAATGTGGCCAAAAATAAAGATACAAAAAGGAAGTAATTTTGAACTCTAGTTGTTACAATAACTAGTAACAATAGTATTAGTCAGATCAATCTGCACATTGTTTCGCTATTATGGTACATAGATCACACAATATGATTACAAACTCACGGTACATATTTTTAAAAGGAAGTGGTTGATCATAGTCTCACATTGATCATCCATTCTATCCCAAACCTTAACATTAGTCACCTAAATCACCATATTAGTTAACCTAACCTTCTCAAAAATATTTTTTAAAATTTCTCAAGTTCTTTAAAAAATTAAAACAAATTTATTTGATAAAAACTTGATTTGAATTCATTTAAATTTTTTTTGAAAGTTTGGTAAAAGATCAAGGATTTTCTTTGAAGATTGAAATAAATTTCCTCGTGATTTAGAAGGATTTATACATTATGTCTATATGAATATTATCATGCAATAATTGAACCTTAATTCATTGAAATGGCCCAAATAAGATTACAAAATGATTATAATGATTTACTTAAGGGAGCGGATAGTTCGCATACGGAAATGGTAATAAGAATAAAAATGAATTTAGTGAGGAATGAGAATGGATATTATCATTATAATTACGATGGTTAGTTAAGAAGAAGAAATATTTACCATTACTATTAACAGTGGTTAGTTTGTAAAAAAATTCAGAAATAAAAAATTATAATATTTTAATTAATTATATTGTAATTAACTAATTACAATATATTAATTAATTAAAATATTATAATTAATTAATTAAAATATTATAATTAATTAATGAATTATATTTCAATTAATTATATTGTAACTAAAAATTTTAATTAATTATATTTTAATTAATGAATGAATTATATTTAAATTAATTATTTTGTAATTAATTATTTTTATTTTAATAAATAAATAAATCACAATATTTTAATTAATTAATAATTATATTTTAATTAATTCTAATGTAATAAATAATAATAATAATAATAATTTAATTAATTATATTATTAATTAATTAATTAATTACAATATTTTAATTAATGAATGAATTATATTTTAATTAATTAATTAATTACAATATTTTAATTAATGAATGAGTTATATTTTAATTAATTATATTTTAATTAATTAATTATATTTTAATTAATTAATATTAAAAATATTTTTTAAAACAGAGTAACTACTAAAGAATGAATTTTATTTCTCTACTAAATGGATGGAACGAAGGATTTCTTAAAAGTGAGATATCAAATATTACCCCTAATAATCAACAACCAACTACTTACTTTTTATTCCTTATTTATTAACTCCTTTCTAAACTCATTAATCAAGCACGCCTTAAGTTTTGATATGCTTGATTCCTTCGTGTTCTTAATTTTTTGCTTAAATTGCATATGCGCTCCATTTTACGTATTTCCTTCATGGTTTGATTGCTCAATATATTTAATTGGCTCCTTTATTCATTTACGCTTCCGTTTCACTTAAATTTTCACGTATAAACTTATTAATACCACAAAGGATAAAAATATTGGTAGCAACATCTTTTATTATCAGTAAAACTATGAGTTACGACCTCACTTGATCCAAGAATAACTATTATTCACATGTATGTGATTTGAAAAAGTGAATTTAATTTTAAACTTGTAAGATATTTAACTCTTATCATAACAATTAAAGCATCTAATAAAAATAAAACATTTGATATTCCATCATAAGAAGTAAATTTGACTTCAAATATATTTTCACATGTTTTAATAATTTTTATAGTTATTCTCCATATTTATACATTTTAAACGTGTTAGCATTTTCAAATTAAGTCTCTTCAGTTTACAATATAATTATTTTAGACATTTCATATGTCTTTTGAAATCATATTTTGCAATTAATAATTAAGCATATAAGAATTTTAGTGATTCTTATGTCTATAAATACTATTCGTGTCTCTACAATTGAAGAAAATTTGAAGACTTTTTTATGCCTTCATGTAAAAGAGTGAAATTTTAATTATTGCTATAATTTTTTTTGCATGTCATATATTATTATATAACAATTGATAATTTTATATTATTATTAATTTTCGAAAATTTTATATTATTATTATTAATTTATTATTAAAAAGTAATCGATATTATTACCAAAAAAAGATATTGGTCCAATTTCTTTTAATTTTCAAAGAAAGAGGGCTACAACAACTTATCAGGCATAAATAATATTAAAAATTTTAAATTTTAAATTATAATTTTCGTTATATTCAAACTTAAATTAATATTTAAATACAAATATATAAATAACTTATTTAATGTTTGATTGAAATTTTCATATAATGTAAAATTATTTTAAAGTTAACTATATTAAAATGTGTCAACTTTCTAAGCAAAATATAATTACTTATTATCTGATTAATCTCTTTTTTTTTTTACGTCTACAAATTATTAAACCTATTAGCTTTATATAAACAGTGTCAACAATGATAACGTTTCTATAAATAAAATTAAAAATACAAGCATATATCTTAAAATATTATACAATAATAACATATAATTAAATGTATTATTATAAATAAACTATAAAATACTTGAGTGAAATTGAAAAGAATAGTGCAGCTACTATATTATTATTATTATTATTATTATTATTATTGAACTTTTTAACCATTTTATTATTATTTTTAGTTGGTATTTTCATTACTAATATTTAATATTTATTATATATATTTATTTTTTTGTTTTATTTTTATTATTTAATTTTTATGTTTTTATTTTTTCCTTCATATGGGTCATTTGGAAATAACTTCTCTATTAATTATAAGTAAGATTGCGTAGTATTAGACTTTTAAAGACTCTGCATCTCAATAAAATTTTTATTGGGTGTTGTTATTGTTTTTTTTGTAGCTAATGTATTTATATGACAAAATTGACTTCTAATACATTACAAGATTAGACAATTTTTTAAATAACTTAAATAAAGTACTTCTGAAATTATTAGTGTTATTCGATTTCAAAGCATTCAAACTTGTAATGATTTCTTATTCTCATAAAGATTTATTAAACCCCGTCAATAATTTAAAGGAAACACCGTTAACTCACAATGGCCAAAAATAAAGATAGAAACGAAGAAAGTTTGGAACTCTAAAAAAGGGCTAATGATTGAGTGTGTTCGTTCTTTTTATCAATTTTATAGGATTAGAATTCCTTAAGAAGAGAAAAAAATATTCTCCTAATTTTCTACTTTATACTTTGGGGAGATTGAGCTATCTAATCATTTGAAATATGTACGTCTAGATTTCAAAGCCACTAAAACTAAGTTATATTCTTCTCCTGTTTTTTTCCTTACAAAATATTTCAGGAGAATTCTAATTATGAGAGGACATCTTTAAGTTATTCACATTTAAACTAATTCTTGTTTAAATAAGGTAAATCTTAGTGAGAGACAAAGCTTTGATTGAAGGCAGTTCAAATCCGTAACTTCACTTAAATTAAAAAAAGCTCCTTACTAAATCAACTGGGACTTAGGTTTAAAAGGAAGTTGTCTTTAATACGAAGGAAGAGTGGTGGAAGAAATAGAACAATCGCTGGCTGGCTGGTGGAGTGGTGAGTCACTTTCACATCACTTGCAAATCTCCCATTCAAAGACCCACCAAAGGCCTGGAAACTGACCTCTGTAAAGCCAAATACCGTATTTGATGCACTACAAACAGCCGATGATTTGGTGGCTACTTTGCTTTTATATATAGTATACAATATTATTATTATTATTTGGACCCTTTCGTTCACGTTACACATATTTGACAGGACACGTTCGCACCGTCTGACTTTAGCCTAGTGTTTGGTTCCATTCTATGTATAGCACAACTCACGTGAGTTACTTTATTCCATGAACCGACAAGGAAGATCTCCGCCCTTCCTTCCCAAAATAACAAACAGTATATAAATTTATATAAATGTGTGGTTAAAATGGAATAAAATTAAAATATCATTTTTGACACAGAAAATTTGATGCTTTCTTCCCAAGGATAGTGGACGTTTTGGCGGCGGTTTAGAACGCCATATGACGCATTGTTGTAGAGGTATGTGCCGTTTAACGTATTCTAATGTTCTCTGCCGTGGAATCTTGGCACTCGAAACCGAGTTGGAGCATTTGTTGAATATAAAGGTATAGAATTCCTATTCAACAACTATAAATTATGCATTAAAATTGAAAACAAGTATAATTGGATTTTGGTGTTTCGCAAGCTTTTTATTTAATATTTCTACCATAAGATTGCTAACTATAGTGCAAGAAACAAAGATTTTGGGCGGTTAGGGAAGAAAGGTGAGAGGCACTTCTAATGTCGAGTACATTAAACGCAAAACCTACAAGATGGCAAGGTCCAGACACACGTGACCATTAAATCCAGCAAACACTCACCAAATAACCAGTTAAACTCGCCCATCAAACCTAATCCTTTCAAGCAAAGGAATTGTCAAATATTATTCGAAAACGGCTAAAAACTTTATATATATTTATGGAAAGTTAAACTTAGCGCATACCTCATGTGAAATGCTTAACAATCGCTTGACAGTTACGACAATCGTTTAGGCAATTGGGTGAAGTGACCCTCATGCTGTCTATTTGTGTGAGTTATTCAACTAGCTTTGTTAGCTAGAGTTGCAAGTTCAACTTTGTCTGCTTTTTTTATCATCTACCAATCCTTTTACCTAATGTTATGGTTAGGAGCATGTGAGAGGTCAAGTTTCGGTGATCGGCCAAACCATGTTAACTAAAATCAATAATGTAATTTTCTTTTTTCATTAAGGAAATAAACATTCACTATGTTTTAAATTGCAAATATTAAATTATCAAGAATACAATTAATACTTTATCAATTAAGAAGGCACACGATTTGGTGGGGTCAAAAAGGGGCAGAGACGTCGATTGAAGAAGAGTGGAGGGGTGAGTGACGCAGGCAGGAGCTAACGGAGTAAATTTAGTATTAAATTGTTGAGGAGAACATGACAACATGTGATGGCTAAGGTCGGCTGCCCAATAAAACGTGGTTTCTCTCGCAATTGGGAAACTGTCTAAGGCTAAAATACAATGCTGAACACATTACAGGCTGATGACTACATCCCCCAAGGCTCAACTTGCTCCATTCTTGATTTTGAAAACTGTAATTTATCCAAATTGATCAGGACATCCAGGGAGGTTATTCATTCAGACATCGATTTTTATAGAAACCTTTATAATTATTTCGTAAATCTGTCACAGTTCCTGTTATGTATGCATATCGAAGGTCGAATTTATTATGACAATAATTTATTGTAAATATTTTGTATATTGTTATTGTAAATTTGTTATGACGCAGCTGCAGAACATGCTTTGAGTTTTTCTTTTGCACGCATTGCTAGGTAACTCCTTGTTTTCTTCACTTCTAGTTTATCTGTCCCAGTTATGTACTAGATGCACGGTTTATTTTTGTCAGGAATGTTAAAACGGTTTTCTTCAAGTAAATAATATAAAATGGTTTATAAATGCATGAAGGTACTTGTTGAGTGGAGGTAGGCTAAATTTATCAATTTTAGAAAAGTTAACTCGTAAAATTCAACAAATAGGAACCCCACTAGTAGAAATTTTGTTAATAGCATATGATTGTAAAGTATTAAGTAAGTTCTCACGACGAAAGTGAGTTGGTCCATGTTGAATAAAAGTTGAAAAGTAGTAGCTTTCAAGTTGATGTGCCTTTCGGGGGGTTGGCAAGTGCATGTAAGACACGCCTTTTGGGACGTTTCGCGTCGCAAGAAAGCTACTGCTTTGGCATGCTCTTGCAGGACAATCACGTTTAGGGTTACAGAGGCCCAAAGAAGTGAAATTACATTTATCTTTCTTTCCAAGTCATTCATAATAATATTAATTTGTACCTGCTTGCTTCATCTTTGGCGAGAGAGCGATCTTTCCTTTTTTCTTGGCGTCGCGTAGTTGCACGTTTTGTAAGCGTCGGTCTCAACCTTGATTAGTTAATATGCTATTTGATTATGACTTATTTTAGTTTATTGCATCGAGTATACTGTAGTAATCCTACTCAAATGGTTAATACTAATTCTACTTAAATCAGGATTCCACTTATCATATAAAAATTAATATCCATGCCTATCACGTGCATTAATTACTCCCGCCGTGAGTTTTCATTCAAGCTCTCATATCTGATTATTAATTTCCAAAAAAGAAATATCGTTAGCCCTTAAAAAAAACCCCCCACTCATCACTTATAAAACCCACTGTCCTTTCTCGACACTAGTTCGTTCGTTGTGTCCTCTGCTCACACACTTCTCTTTTGTTCTTCAAGAAACCCAATCGAATCCTTCAAAACTGACACTTTTTTCTGGTGGCCGGTCGCTCCAATGGAGTGGATTCGAGGAGAGACGATTGGTTGTGGCAGTACCTCCACCGTCAGTCTTGCGATACCCAAGAAAGGCTCTGATCATCAATGTCTTCCGATGATGGTGGTGAAATCGTGCAGCGTTTGGGACTCTTCTTTGGTCGAGAACGAGAAGGAGATTTTGAATGAACTTGGCTCTTGTCCATATATTATCAAGAGTTTTGGCGATTGTTGCAGCTTCGAAAATGGCGTGAGATTTTACAACTTGCTGATGGAGTACGCATCAGGTGGTAGTTTAGCAAATCGAGTCAAACAAGCCGGCGGTTTCTTGCCAGAGTCAGATGTCAAACGATATACAAACTCCATACTAAAGGGTCTACGTCACATTCACGCGAATGGGTTTGCTCACTGTGACATTAAACTTCATAATCTCTTACTGTTAGGCGACGATGAAGTGAAGATTGCAGACTTTGGATTGGCGAGGAGAACAGGGCAAAAACAGAGTAGAGCGGAAATTCGAGGAACGCCATTGTACATGTCACCGGAATCGGTCAACGACAACGAGTACGGAATAGCGGGAGACATCTGGGCACTTGGATGTGCTGTAGTTGAAATGTTTACAGGCAAACCGGCGTGGAACTGCAAGCCGGAGACCAACGTGATGGCTTTACTAATCCGTATCGGGGTGGGGGATGAATTGCCGACAATCCCGGTAGAGATGTCCGAACTGGGGAACGATTTCTTGTCAAAGTGTTTTGTTAAGGATCCTAGGAAAAGATGGACTGCTGAGATGTTATTGGAACATCCTTTTGTTTCTACAACAACAAACGATCACTCTGTTGTCTCATTAAAGCCTCGTCAACGATCTTGCTCATCGTCTCCAACAGGTCCTTTTGATTTTCCAGACTGGGTTTGTGGCCAACCGTCGCCCACGACGTCTGAGTCATGGTCCATTAGGGTAGTGGAATCAAGGCTTGATTCGTTGACGTCGCCGGCGGACAGAGTCCGGCGGTTGGCGAGTGATCAGACGTGCAATTGGTCGTGTTCTGTGAGCTGGGTGAATGTGAGGTGACTGGAGCTTAAACAGGGAACGGAAATCAAGCAACTTGTGAGATATTCTCGGGGTTCTTTTTCTTTCCAGGTCGCATCAAGAGATTTTTAGATTCAGTTCAATTTTGATAATGATTGAGTGACATTTCTTGTTCCTTTATTCATATTGTAAATGAGTAGGAGACAGAAGTAGAGATTTAATTTCCTATACAACTGACGTTAGCTGAGACAGAGCAGTCATGGGAATTGGTGGCCCTGTATATAATAAGACTGTACATACATGCCAAATCCCTCTTCCTTTCATTGAAGTACAACAACATTTATAATTATTATTCTTAAAATACTTATCAAACAATTCTTTAAGTATGTATAATAATTTAAATTAAATAAAACAATTAGTAGAAAGTTCTTAATACGAAGTCTCCGAACCATGATTATGAACAAGAGTAAATTTTGTAAAGAGACATCTTCTTTGATCTGGCAGTTTTACTTGAGAGAAAAGCCAAGCTCTCATGATAAAATTTGTTTCATGATTACTCTCTGTTTTGAAAATATGCAAGTGAGGGTAACCCTACGGTCCTTACTTTCGGTGTATCAAAAGTTGGCAACGCGTCTAGGAATATATTCTAGTTAGTGATCTCACTTGTTGTTGTAGGTGCTTGTCACAGTTCGGTAACTTGGCAGTTCAAGTGCTCTTTTGTCTCTTGATTGAGATTTTTTATTCAATTATGGAAAAATACAGGACTTCAATATGTAACTCCAATCATCTAAAAAGTAGCTATTAGGAGTTTGGATGTTACTATCAAATAACCCATTGCGCTTGCAATTTGTTATCGCCAATCAAATCCAGAGCTGACTGAAATTTCGGCTTGGTTTGTGCCCCAGTTTGTCTAGTTGTGCGTAATGGATAGACATCAAATTTTTAACGCAAGAGCATATCCTTGTATAATTTAATCAGTCCATTTTAGTAAACACCAAATCTAAATAAGATCGAAAGAATAATTTATCGTCTCTTTATAATTACAAGAAGAAAAAAATTAGACAAGTAGGAGTGATTTGATTGGTTTCAAACTCTTTACTTAAAGCTCTTTTTAGGTCATTAAAAAAAGGAGGAAAGAAAAAAAATTTCTGTTATGATTCTCTAGCACCTTAAGCATGTTTTTTGATTAAATCAATTACGGACGTCTAGCTTCCAGTGATAATGTGGGAGTTGGAACTACTAGGAAATCTGAGGCTGTTAAAAACCTGATGCTGAATAAGGCTATTGATCAATCAGCTGACCAATCAGCATGTGACGACTTTTTATACACAAAAATATACAGATTACGTAAGAACTTCAGGGATTTTGAAATTCTAGATTAATTCTTAAAGTAGGGTCTTAAAAATTTAAGATTAGTCTAATAAAAATTAGGATACTTAATGTATATTAAAAAAAGGAGAAAAAATCTAAAATTAGCAAAAGCAGACAGATTTATAATTATTAATTTCCTGAAGTGGATGTGATTAAACTTGGCATAAAATTTACAAGATAAAAAAAGAAAACATGTAATATCCCAACAAGATACTCCTGTATCTTCTTTTCCAGATATTTATGGTCCAATCTCCCAAGCATAAGTCAGAATCTCCAGAATAGTTTTTGCCAGTAACACCGCATTATTGTTATATGCTTCAATTTCGCATGGAGAAGACAACATCACAGGCATCAATAACAATGACATTGTAACAAGCTATTGACCCTTTTTTTTTCAGTAATAATGAGAGGTGGGTATCAGGGTATGGTCTTGTCCTTCTCCTTCGACGGAATTGCCACACTCATTTCTAAAGGATCCATGGACACAGAGCACTGGACCCTATTATAGAATTTGAGCTTGACCATACTTAATCCAAACATAAGCCCTGGATCAAAGCAAGTTGACGGGCAGTGGCAATGGAATGGATGAATTGGGTGCACCATTCAAGCAATCACGCTACGCAAGCTAACTCCCCCTCCACAGAATGGGATGCTATTGCCTTTGACCATCACTGCTAACGACATTAGGCTGTTTGAATGGGATGTTTCTTGATTGATGTAAATCCTTTATCTGCATTTCAAATTTAATGTTTTACAAACCAAATAAAGTATTTCCTTTGAACAATGACAGAATAATTAGTAACTAATATTACTAGTGTTCAGTTAACAAATCTTCACGATCTTTATATAAATTATTTGTTGAATTACCATTCAAAATTAAATAATAAATTATGACAAACTGCATATCCTGCTCAATTACTGGAAAGTCATTAAAGAATTTTGATTAACAATTTCTGCACATTCTCATTAAGTCTCACACAAGTGCAATCACAAATAGACCATTTGCACTTAACAATTTCTACACTTGCAATTGATCACTGGTAAGGATTAAATTACGTCTTGTGCTAAAACATGAAACGGGACAACAACGCTAAACAAGAGATTTAACAAATGAAAAAGATAATTACTGGATTGGCTTACATTTCGGGTGGAAACAGTCAGTTGGGTATAGGATGCATCTATAAGCGTTGATATTACAGAAAAAGTAGCATGAGAAACTAAATATGAGGCTAAAATGGTAACACCTAGATTATCATACTATTTGGCAGAAGAAAGATTAACAAAACCCTATTCAACAAAAAGAACAGTAATCCAACATAATTCTGCAGAAGCAAGAGCAATGCTACGGTACTCAGCTTCAGTATTGGATCGAACAATAGTGAGTTGCTTCTTGGCACTCCAAGAGATAAGATTAAGTAGAAATATACAATAACCAGATATAAAACATTGATTATCAAGACAACTGGCTCAATCAGTATCACAATAGGCGTGTAAAGAAAGGTTGGAAGATTTGGTAAAATGAATGCCATAAGAGGGTGTGAAGCAGAGATATCGTAAAATCCATTTCACTGCATCCAGTGAATGTTAGTAGGACGTTGTAGAAATTGGAAGACCTTACTAAAAACAAATTAAATGTCAAAAAGGGTGAGATAAAGGTCTTGAAGAGAACCAACAATGCTACAATATTCAGTAAGATAAAAAAAAGAGAACAATATGATTTTTAGACAAGGGAAGAGATGGAGTGATGGGTGTATGAATTGGTGTAGTTTTATCAAAGTCAATTTGAAGAAGGAGATTTTTGGTGCATTAGGTTTGGGTAAGAAGAAGACCTTGAGAAGCAGTGTGAGCTTCGAGACCAAGAAAATGATGAAGTGCACCTAAGTCTTTTATAGAGAAGGCAAAGTTAAGTTCTTGGATAAAAGTTTTGATAAAGGAGGGTGAGGAACTGATTACCAAGCTATCATCCACATAAACTAATAAAAAGGTTATGTAAGAGTTAGTTTTATGAATGAAGCGAGAGGTGTCAGACTTTGAGGGTTTAAAATGGAGTTTAAGGAGTTTTTGACTTAGGCGATGAAATCAGGCTTGAGGGGCTTGTTTGAGACCATATAAGGCTTTATAGAGTCTACAAAAATAATAAGGATAGTGTAGATCTGTGAAGCCAGGAGGTAAGACATGTAAAAAGGTTCCTGTAAGTAACCATGAAGAAAGACATTATTAATATCAAGTTGGCGAATAGGCCAATTAAAGGATATAACTAAGGCAATGATGATTCAGATAGTGGTGGGTTTGATAACAGGAATGAAAGTAGTAGTATAGTTATGAAGAAGAGCATTGAACTCTTTAAGCATAACTTGGCGCTAGTGAGGAAATTTATTAACTTAAGTAAAGAATGTGAGATAAATGAGTATTTGGAGTGGTGATAGTGTAAGTGATGTACTTAGAAAAGTGATGAGGGGTATGCATATGATCTCGGGTACGTGTGATTACGGGATGAGGGAGGACATGATGTGATTGTGGTAGGGTGGAAGAGGAAGTATAGGGTAGAGGGGGAAGAGGTACAGGTAAACAAATAGGAGAGGAGGAAGGTGAGGTGGAGGATGACATAGGTAATTGTTGTAAGGAAAGAGATGTTCAAGAAAGTGGACCTGACGAGAAAAATAAAGCTTAGAGGTGATGGGATCAAAGCATTGATAACCATTATATTAGGATGCATAACAAAAAAATATATTGTACAAACTTTGGCGTAAGTTTGTTTGTACGGATGGAGCCCATAAAACAAGCACAACCAAAAACACAAAAAAGAATAAGGTCAGGTTTGGTGCAGTAGAGTACTTTATGAGGACATTTATGGTGAAAAATAGGAGTAGGTAAGAGATTGATAAGATAAATAATAGTGATGAATGTTTCATACTAGAAAAACTTGGAAAGAGAGGCACGAAGAAGAAGGATAAGATCAGTTTCAATAATGTGACAAATTTTTCGTTCAATAAGACCATTTTGTTGGGGTATATAAGGATAAGAGATGCGAAAAGTGATTTCATTGAAAATAAGATATTGAGTAAAGGCACCTTTTGTGAGTTCAGGTGCTCCATTGCATTAAAAGGTTTGTACGGTAGTTGAAAATAGATTTTCAATGGTGGTTTTAAAGGATTGAAAATGAAGCAAGGCACGATTTTTATGGGTGAGAGGAAAAATCCAAGTAAAGTGACTAAAATCATCTACAAAGAAAATGAAACATCGATAACCATAGTGGAAAAGAGTGGGGAGGGACTCCAAATATCACAATGAATTAGTTGTAAAAGTTTAACAGAAATGCGGAAAGATAGAGGAAATTAAATTAAAGAAAAATACATTTGCATTAAAGACAAGAAGTATATGGATGGATAATATTTTTAAATTTCAAAACATGACCTAATCTAGATATGGAGCGACATGGATGACCAATATTGGAACCCCACCCTGGTGAGACATGTGTCCGACGTCCTACGTGACATCTAGACGTGCATCTTACGAGGGAGAGATTCCTCATCACGAAAATTAACTCAAATCAAACTTATTTTAATGTCATCCAAATAGATCCTGTAAGATTCACCTTAATTTCCTCTATAAAATTGATCTACTTGGGGCCCACAATTTGATCCGATTTAAGCTAAAATGAAATTTCATATCTCGAGATTAGTTAGAAATAAAAAAATCTCCTCAATCGGATCTCTATAGATTGAGAAATCGCCCAAATACGAATTTATATTTAGTAACTCCACACAATTGGCTTCCTTGTATAATCCCGTAAATCTCAACTCAAATCCGAAAATTTGAACTTTTCATAAAAGGGGGATAGAAATTTTTTTTCTTTGAAAACCAATGTTTCAAAAATCGAGAGAATCGGAAGTCAAATGAGAAAGTTATAAGAGGAAAATCGGAAAATGAATTAAAAGAAGAAATAAATAAAAATAAAAAAATCAGAAGTTGGTGAAGGCGAGGCTCACAATCGCGCGTCTGCCCATGCGAGCTCTGGCAATCGCGAGCTGCTCGCTTGGGCGAGACGCTCGCACTCGCTGGACGAGAGCTCGCCCTCGCGAGCGGGCAAGTCCTAAAAGAAAAATCAAAATTTTCTTTTTCTTTCCTTTTTTTTTAACTGCTGAAACTTCAAAAATTAATAACTTTTCACCTAGGATTCCAAATTTCACAAACTTGGTGTCTATAGAAAGCTTACAAAAAATTCTACAACTTTCAAGAAGGATTTAAAACCTTAATTGGTCATTAAGGGGATCAAAAATCGCTACAAAAATACTGCTCCAAATTGAACAATCCTAAACCATACCAAAAGTTTGAAAAATTATATCTTTTGATACAATAGTCAAAAAATATCATATTTTACCTCATTGGAAAGATGAAAAGCTGCTTTACAACTTTCATAAAGGAAACAAAAATCAATTTGATCATTAAAAGAGGTAAAAACTTGCTTAAAGTGGCTGCCTAGCTAATTACCATACAAACAGTAACATAACTAAATGAATAGTAACTGCAGTCTTTCAAACCTTATAACTTCTTCATCCTAAGTCCAAATATGACATATTATATACCCATAGAAAGGAATAAACATGTACTACAATCTTTAAGAAGACCTCTCAACCTAATTCAAGCTCTAAGAGGGTCTAAAACCTAATTGAACTTGCTGTCAAAATTTACAAAAAAATTTTTGACAGCACCTCCTTTAAAAATTCAACTAGCCAAACTTTAATTTTCTTATCCAAACTCAATACCTGCATAAAAACTACTTCAATCTTCCAAATTCTCAATCATCCAACTATTAAACCAATCCAAATAATCCCATTAGTTCACTCAAATGGCAGCAATCATAATTGCTTCTTTTTGTCAATTTCAAACCATACACTATTACATTTTATGAAACAAACACAAGATACATTTCAAATTTACTTCTTTTACATTTACATAAAAACATAGTTAATACAAAGCTTTAGAGACATTTTAGCCCGAATACATTGAAAGTGTTAAAGGAAAATTACAAAGTACATATATTGTCCAAAATGCTATCTAAAGCTTTGTTTTCAAAAGTATGACTTCAAAAGCAAAAAGCATCGGAGTAATGCCTCAATCCCGATGTGATAAGTCGATTTTTCGCTCACTGCCTGCAGAGGGGAGGAAAGGGGTGTGAGCACGAAGACTCAGTGGGTAACAATTTAAAACTCAAGCATAAACATACAAAAATTGCTTAAACAATTGTTTTCAAGTCAATATTTACCAACATCACTTTCCAATAAG
>JANZLC010000200.1:24775971-24796896 GCA_026413385.1 Erythroxylum gracilipes
TCTAAAAATCATTGAAGTATCCAAAAATTACTAAAAATATATTAATATTGTCCAAATCAATCCGAAGTTTCATTAAATCAATGTACCCGAAAAAATTCCATGAATGCATGCTAAAATTTTTCTGCACAATTAAGCACATATGTAATAATTTCCGTTAATATTCTAACCCCTAATTTGGTGCGTTACAATATCTCTCTAAAACTTTGTTGATATAGGTTTCTTGAGACAAACCCAAAATACCTCAAGATCTTTCTATATGGATCTTGATGCTAATGACATAAGATGCCTCACCTATATCTTTCATATCAAAATTCTTTGAGAGAAATTGTTTCACCTCATATAGCAAATCCTTATCATTAATTGCAAGCAAAATTTCATCCAAGTACAACACAAGAAAACAAGTCTTACTCCCACTGACCTTCTGGTATAAACATTGGTCCATTATATTTTCTTCAAAACCAAATGAAGTGATGACCTCATGAAATTTTAAATACCACTGTCAGGAGGCTTGTTTTAACCATATATGGATTTATTAAGCTTACAGACTAAATGCTCACCATCACTATAGGAGAATCCTTCAGGTTGTTTCATGTAAACCTCTTCCTCTAGTTCAGCATTGAGGAACGTCGTTTTCACATCCATTTGATGTAACTCAAGATCAAAATGAGCTACTAATGCCATGATTACAAGAAGAGAGAATGTCTCCGTGTAGTCGATTCCTTCTCTCTGAGTGAACCCTTTGGTAACAAGTCTTGCTTTATGTCTCTCAATGTTGCCTCGTGAGTATTTCTTTGTCTTAAATGCCCATCTACATCCAATGACTTTGACACCATTTGGCAACTCAACGAGATCCCATACTTGATTAGATGCCATAGAATCCATCTCATCCTTCACAGCATTGCACCACAAATCTGATTCCATAAAACTCATGGCTTGCGAAAACGTTTCACGATGATTTTTGAAGCAATAGTTTCCTAACACATTCCGCTATCTCTCCACAAAATTTTTTAGCTTTTGGTATTGATTTGAAAAAGATTAATTGAATCAAAGTAAGGGTATGAGTTGAAAGAATGAGTTTGCTTACGTCTTATGATCCCGAATGTTAGGCTCCGGAAGCAGGGTCCAACATTTATGGGTTCCCAAAATATCTAGTTAGTAAAAATATTTTGTTACGATATTTAATTTAGGAACATAAATAGAATATATTTGTTAACAAATGTTTATTTTATTAATGATTACAAGGTTGGGAGTTGTAAGTTCTTTCGCTGTCGTGATAACCTCTTCATAGATAGGGTTATTCATAATATTCACAAACTGATGAATGATAATGCTAATTTAAAGCAACAATGAGCTTTGAGTTACAAAGGGATAATTGAAAATGAGGTGTGTTAGAGAGATATTAAAAGAGCAAATAAGGAGAGCAAAAGAAATCAATTGAGTTAGGAGAAAAAATTAAGCAATAGAGTATGGACTTCAACTTGTTATAAATAAGGAGTTGAGGAAGATTTTTATAACATATATCATTGTTGTTTCAATGTTGATATACATTATTGTTATATTTGTTCACTATTAAAGTCATCGGGCTAATGCGAGAAATACTTATTTGTAATATGGGGCTAATGTGTTATGCTTTCTAAGAATTCATATATTGATAATGTCGCATGTGTAAGGGGCTAATATGAGAAGTACTTGTATTGTACATCAAACTTTAGTTAATATATTGACAATATTAAATATCATTACTAACTAAGCTATTATATTATTATATTTATATGAAATTATATTCAAATTCAATAATCAATAAGATAGTTGGAAAGTGTTTGGATAAACTTGGAGATAGGAAAATCTAATTTGCACACAATATTTAACAAAAAAGTCTAAGAAGGCAAAGAAAAAATACAATATGCAAAGTTCCATTTGAGTCATGCGTATGAACACTATGAGAATCATAAGCCTAAATATTTGAGTCATGCAATTTAAGTCATTAAAAATCTTGATATTCATATAATGTAAGCCAACAAAAAGTAAGAGATTTATTTAATGTAAGTAATTATGTAAAAGGAAAATAATGTGAGCCATTAAAAACATGCAGAAAATGGCTACATAGTTGTATTAGGTAGATTATACTATAAGGCTACTAATCTATTTGACAGTTATATCCTAACTACTATCTACATAAAATATACAAAATGGATCTAACTAGAATCTATACAAAATATGCAAAATGGATCCAACCAGGTACATTTGCTTACATTAATTAGTGTCATATTTAATAATTATCCACCCAAAAGATTATAGATCCAACCAGAATTCATAATAAACTTAATAGTGCACAACTAATTGTTATTCACAGTCTATTGACTTATAATTTGAAAATTAATTGCTGTTGTTTTCAATTTCTAACAACTCTTTATTTAGAAGCTCATTCATGCAATTATCGTGATTTAATACTTGAGTCAACCTTTCACCTCAACCTGTTTAGTTGGAACGATAATTGGAAAATGTTTAGATTAACTAATTTAAACGTTCTCTTTCTCCCCAGTGATAGAGTTGATGCAAATGACACTTTTTGGGTTAAACAATAATTTATCATGTAAGCAATATATACAAGAATAATAATACATTGGAATAAGAATATATGGTAAACTAACATTATTGTTAAACTAACCTCAGCTATGCCTACTTTAGAAGGTTGTCCACTGAAAATTGACAAATGAGGTTGAGCAAAAATTGTTGTTGTTGTTGCATCTTCATTAAGTATAGTTGACTATCCATTAGTCACATAACATCATTAAGTAGTTACTATATAAATTACAAACGTCAACTCTATCTTGACTAGAAGGAAGTGGACATGATTTACAGCTTCTCTTGTTATGACCACTTTTGCCACATTTGTCACACAATTAGAATTGCCTCTTTTATGATAGTCTATAAGGCTTCTCCATTCTCTTTGGTTCATATTTATCTTTTTGCCTATTATTCTTAGGCCAACTATGCGTAACTATTTTTAAGGGTGGATAAATCTCTTTATGAGTGTTTGGTGGTCAAATTTTTACCTCTAATTAACTGTAAGACATACCTCCCCCTGTGATATATATGCCTTAAGTTTTTGTTTGGACAATATGTATATTTTCTCTATTAGTCAATTTATACTTCGTGTCCTTATTCTATCTCTCAATTTCATTGCATTATATTCATTCTTTTTCAATTTCTAAATCACCTTAGGTGCTATGTCCCAATTCCATCTCCTAGCTAATTCCTTAAGGTCAGAATGCATTTTTATTAAAATAGTCCTAACATTATCCAACATGCTAATGATAGAGTGATGTATGGCCACCAAAATTCAATGGATAGATGCCTTAGTTGCTAGCAACTCCTGTGGAGCTTAAAGTTACCCCTGGTATATTATTTTCAAAAAATTTACATCTATACCATTTATAGGTTACAAATTCTTCCACCTCTTCTTCATAACATCAAAATGTACATACATTCTCTTGAATACCAACTTATCTTCATCCCTTTTAAGTTAAAGCTCGATTATAAAACTTGGATTCATTTCTTTCAACTCAAAAATATTACCAAAAAGTTTTCCATATTAGTAATAATGCTCTTTTGCTTTTTCTTTAAGAACCTTTCTCCTTGCATACTTGCATATGCTGAAATTAAATGACAAATTGAGCTTCTCCCTATATTCTACCATTTTCTTGATTTTAATGCTCTTGTTTAGGAATTTTTTTCATGAAATGTCTCATGATAAAATTAAATGTGACCAATCTCAGCTTGTTTTTTTGGAATGAACCTTGATTTGAAAGTTTTCAGCTTTAAGCATTTGTCTTTTCTGTTAAATGAAGCATATATCTTAAATGGACAACCTTGGGTGCAATAATATCTTACTCCTTTTTATTCATTCCTCTTGAGCCAAGTCAAATCCTATTGATGTTGTAGGATAGGCAATCATTTCCTTAGAGTGTACTATTAAACACCATGCCTAATAACCATTCATTTACAACAACTCTAGGAACATGCCTATTAGTTTCATTAAGTCGCCTCACAGTTGTATATGGTTCTTTAATACTGGGATATTAATTACCAGCCAAAAAACTCCTAGGATCATAAGAGTCAATGTACATTGTATCATGACCTATATCAACATTAATTTTGCAATGCGAATCATAATGGCCTCCATCAGGAGCAAACAAATCATCTCCATCAAAAGCACCCAATTCACCTCCATCAGGAGCACTCAAATTAAAATTACCATCATCATTCAATCCAGAGTCACTACTAGCTAATTGTTCATCTCATAAATCACCTCCATCATCTAAATTAACACCAACATCAATATTACCTCCCAAATCTACTCCAATAATTAGTATTACCTCCCAAACCGACACTCTCACCACTATTACCTCTTAAATTAATACCAACACTAATATCACATCCCAATTCAACACCTACACCATTATCACCTCCCGAAATCAACATCTACCCCACTATCATATACAAAATCATCTCTAATAGCATCTCCTATATCCACAATAACCTCATTTATATGCTAGTTATCATGTCATGTTAGCATTGGTATGAATGGTGTAGGTTCATCTACTTGATCCAAATAAAAATAAGTTATACCATGCACTTTGACAATTTAATCAAATCCAATGCACCCTGATTGGACTCTAGCCTCCTCCAATCATCATCTATACCTTCTCAAAAATCAAATACCATGCACTAAAAATATTTTTATATCTTAATATAGCACCTGTTTCACATACCTCTCTCAAACTCGTATAATCTAAGTCCATATTGTAAAACAATTTAGGCATTTTACCAATATATTTCAGTGTACCTTCTTGAATAAAATGTCCACCATGAAATAATCTTATACGAGCTCTTCATTTACTGTCATCCTATAAAATATATGAAAAAAATTAGTCCATAATATGACAAAATAACATTTGTATAAAGTCCATAATGATTAACCAATATTTATCAACCATAAAGAAAGAAAAAAGCATAGTCCATAACTAAAAAGGGACCTAACGTATCAATGTTATAACTTGATATATAATTCTTTATTTTTCACTGTTAACTTAAAAGTTCAAATGATATATAACATGTGACGAGGCTAACCTTTAACATATTTTGACAATGTAAAAGGAAATGGTGATGTCTATTAACCTTTATCATCTTTCTTCAACTTTGAGTGCTCTATATTATAAAAGATATAGTGGTACCTGCCTTAAATTTAGTAATGTATTTTACAATTTACTTGGGCTATGATTTTTTTTAATACTTTTAAGATGCTATAAGTTGCAACCTTTTATACTTAAGCAATAAGCAACATGCTCAGCATTCCTTCCCTGTGATCTATGAATTAAGAAGAGTAATGAATTCTGTGTCTTTCACCGTTGAACATATGTCACATTCTAGGGTCGATGTGTTTTAGTATAAAGAAGCTAGTTGCCTAATTTAGTTATCATGATTACATAATTCATATGTAAGGCCATGTTCTATGCTTCAGTAAAGGAACTTAAAATAAAGAAACTTATGCCTGCATACGTACCTTGATCAAAGCCATTAGGTTTAAGCCCTTTTGTGTCCTTTAAAGTTCTAGTCCTAATATCTTAAACATTTGTAACCAATCTCTTTTAACTCTGGCATGCTTAATGCGTCCATATGCTTAATGCACCTACACATATAGTTAAATTCATTCACAAGCACAAGCAATCAACCTATGGAATACATGTGAAAGATGTATTAGGAGCAGTAGTCACTACAAGAAAATAAGGCATTCTGCGACGTTTTTAAAATGTCACAGAATGTCCAAAAAAGTCGCAGAATGTATTCTGCGATGTTTTAAAAAATGTCACAAAAAACGTCGTGGAATGTGGTGTCGGTAAAAGGTTTCCGTGACGCTGAAAAGGTTGGTTGCTTACTCCTACCAACAGTAAATACACACAACCTTATTAAAGAGCTCTTTACTAAGAACATCAATTTATAAAAGCAGCAAAAGTTGACATTCAAATGCTTACATCTCTAAGTTACCTTGCATGACAATACGCAGTGATAAATTTTATCCACGCACTGATGTTTTTAGGTGGTCCCTTGTCACCAGAATATCTGAAAGCAAACTTAAAAGATGGTGAGAAAAACATTCCTGTAAATGGTAGATGAATCATGAGAACATTTGCAAGTAAATGAATATGAAGTATGCATAGGTTGCAATCTGTTTTTCTAAGCCATAATCAATCAAGATGAAAATAATATTGCAACCAAAATGTTACACAGAAGTATGTACATTCATGACGTTGGTATCGTTTCTGACTTTGACAGAACATAACTGGTAAGTGCATATGTTGCTGGTAAAAATCAGACTATAGCTTCAAAAAAATAATGCCCAATTTCCAGCAGCCAAGAAACGGATATTACATAATCAATAGCTTATAAAAGTTGGAAACGAAAGAAATTAATTCCAACAAACCACAACAAAAGAAAGCTAAAATTGAAACAAGATAAGCAAATATAAAAGCAAGCCAAATTTGAAACAAGATAAGCAAATATACAAATACACCTTTACAAAATACTCCTTCCTTGTAGAATAATCATCAAGAAGCTCTACAACTTTACAGGTATACAAACAAATAAGCAAATAGTTAAAGATAAGTGATCAAATAAGCACCCAAAACTATACCTTTTGGATCTGTTCGGTGGTGATGTTGGTGGGTGGAAGAGAATGCATCTGCAGTCACAACACTGCGCTCGATTTGCACCATTTGACCAATCTTTTCGGCCAGAGTCATTCAGTTCATCAAGTCTTTGATTCGCAAACCCAACGGCTGTTTGGGGTCTTTGTACTTGAGGTACTTTGCTCCTCCAACAGCAGCTGATAGGTAGCAGAACAACAGAAAACCTAAGATGGGTATCAAGAAACTCCCCATCTTCCTCACTCTAATGGATCTAGCCACTTAAAATCTGTAGATTTATAGATTTGTCAGTCACTAAAATGAAATGAAATAGCCAAAATGAATATGCATAACCAGCTCCTTCCCTCCACAAGCTCTTGCTTGCTCCAATACGCGAAACCCTAACCATAACTCCAAAAATTCTAAATTTAACGGCAATACTAAATTGAAGCCTCAAAGGGCTAAGCACAAGTCTGCACCATCTTTGGTCACACTAACAGGCATCGAAGCCACCACCTACACTCGATTACCTCTAAGAGTAGACTTCACGGTGCCTCTCCTCGGTTACTCTCCTCAGTCGTCATCCACAAAGGTCAAGCTTTCCGATTCCGGCGTCGCGAAGATGGAAGATGAGACTGAAGTATATCGTTCTAGTATCGAAAAAGGAGAAGAGTTGAAGAATAGCTTGGAATTGAATTTAGATGAAGATTATGGGCGTTTTCAGGTATTTGGAGTTGGCTCTAATTTTGATGAAGAGGAAGAAGAGGCTGATTATGAAACTGTGAATGGAGAAACTGTAAATATTTACGAAGGAAATGGCTTTGGTGAAGAAGAAGGAGCAGAGATTGAAGGAGTGAAGGAGAAAGGAGTTCCTGCGGTAATGCGATGCTTCGACAGAGCGAAAATCTACGTGAAAGCTGGCGATGACGTTTTTCAGATTTGGTTTCTAAATTGAAAAAGTTCTCGGATTCATTCTTCAAGCGTTGCGTTTCGCTTGCAGCACAGAGAAGAAACCAATTTTGGGTGGGAAGAAGGTAGAGAGAAGAAACCTGAGAAGATTAAACGCGCGAGAAGAAAATGTTTAAATTAAACAAAAGGCAAACGTCTTTTGCAACGTTTGTTTTTATTTTGCGATATTTTATTAATAAAATGTCGCAAAAAATTCTACAAATTTGTGACACAAAATGTCGTGATAAATTTAAATTTTTTGTAACATTTTTTAAACGTCACAAATTTTTTAATTATAAATTAATAAAATGTCACAAATTGTCTTATTCTCTTATAGTAATTATCCATGGTATGCATTCTTTCAACCACGGGCTTGAAGATGAAGACATGGTCCAATGTGCGTTGTCGTAGTTGTCTGAGAAATTCTAGCATTCTAGCAGCTGTTGTTGTGAAAGGGCTTCTTTAGACAAGTGATGAAAACGAAAGTAGGGAAAATGTCACTAGACTGGTGTAATAAGCAACTGCTGGGAACAAGTGGGGGCTAGCAGGATCAAATAGGAGGTCTGTACCCAGCATTAAGTTCACCAAGAGTTTCCCTGGAGTGCCATTGTGGGTGTTGGAATGGGGGCTTTGCTTTGATGCTCGCCAAGAATTTCGAAAGGAATTGACGCTTAAGCTAGAAGACGACTCAAGCTTCAACGTTAAATTTTATAAATTGGAATATCTACCTAGAAAATTAGACATGTAGACATATTTTGATAAATAGACCCCCGTACTTCTAAACTTACATCCCTTATTCGTGTGTCATTATTGTACAAGTACTGTCAAACTACTAGCACTATAGGAAAAGCGGGAACTAGCGATAAAAAATTACTAACGGAAAAGAAATTTTTACAAATTATCGACGAAAATTATATTTCCGTAGATAAGATTGTCAGAAAAATTTTCGTTTAACGATGGTAGCAATATTCGTCAGTAAATACCAATTTGCAACGGAATTTAGTAATGGTATTAAATGCCCATCAATAAATAAGGCAACAATTGTTGGCAGAATAATAAATTTTGGGTTTGCTGACAGAACGTTTCCGTCGATAAGTCTGTCGGTAAATATTCAAGCTACACATCGTCTTTTGCTTTGGCTAGAACGTTTTTAACTTAAACAAAACGTTTTGTTTAAGTTAAAAGTCACACTTGAAGCCCCTTCCCCCCAACCTGCAACCGAACCTCTCCCCTCTCCCACCTGCGTCGGAAACCTTCTTTATCCACATCTGTTGTGCCTCTGGCATCCTCTCCTCTATCTATCGTCATCGGCCGGTCTGTCATCGGCGTTGTGGAGCTGCTAGTCATCGTCTTCTCCCGCCATTGTCATTTTTTCGTGGAGGTATTTCGTGGATGTATTTTCATATATATTTGGGTATTTGATTTATTTACGTTTGTTTATGTATTTTTTTGGTTGGAAAAGAACTTTAAGGTAGAAATGTTAGTGATAGAAGGGACAAGACGTGATTTTGGTTATGATATTATGATGAATTTTTTATACATATAAGGTGTTTGATGAAATGTCTGTTCTTTGAAAAAATGTATGTGTGTATTTGAGTTTTATCTGTTTTGTTGAATTAGAGAATGAATAATGTCCCTCTTTTTATAATCGAAAAGCAAGTTTTTAATTGAACAAAATATGCAAGTAAAATGTATTACGGACTATTATATAAATTATTACAAGCTTATCATATGTTGTAAAGATGATTATTAGACTATTGTCAATCATAAATTGAATATAGTGACATCATATATTGTAAGCTTTGTATTATAATTAGTTTGACTTAAGTGAGAAACCTATTCCATTATAAGTAGCTTTCTTATCAATTATGTAATTTGTGTTGGATTGATTTATCTTCATTTATCTTCATAAGATGATAGTAAATGGAAAGACTATTATAAGGATGTTTGGTGCTGGAAACTTCGCTTAGAGAGGGATTTTAAATTATAAAGATCAAGTTAGTTGATGGTTTGAAGATGTTAGATTCCAATTGGAGTGCGTTAGTTTTTATTAAATTGTTAAAGTTGTATGGTATAGTTGATGTATATTTAAGATCTGTTGACGGATTAATATCATTTGTACTTGTGATAACATGACATGACAAATAGCATGAAAAAGAGGTTAATGATGTTAATGATGCAAATGTAGATGTAGAACTTGAATCAAATGAAAATATTGGAATGGATGTTAATGACACTAAATAGGATGTTGAAGGAAATGGAAAGAAACATAATTTAAATGATTATAAATTAGATTTTGACATTAGTGTTGATGTAGGTCATGAGACCATAAACGTTGATATAAAAGATCATGAGAGTTTCTTGGTTAGTTATGGATATCATAATGCTTACAAAATACATGCAACTTTGTGATGACGTAATCAAACCAAGAGATATGTTCATGATTTTGTTTCTATAAAATGGTTATTATAGATGGTCTTTAACATTGTAAAACACTTTAAAGAAGCAACTGATGATTTTACAATTGTAGCAAGATTTGATTTAAGTTTTAAGAGGAATGAACCTAAAAGGATTAAGTACTCTTGCATCAAAGGATGTCTATTTGAACTATATGATTCATTTGGCATAAAAGATAGATGCTTCAAGCTCAAAACATAGAAGTTAGATCATATGTGAAATCAATCAACAAGCTAAGGTTGGTTACGTCCAATTATATTGTGAGATATTTCAAGAAAAAATTATTTAAAATTTAAGCACTAAAATTAAACAATGATAGAAGAATGCAAGAAAAAGCTGCATTTTCTAGTTAATTTTAGCATGAGCAAGTATACAAGGAAGAGGGTTTTAAAATCAAAGTCAAAGGAGTAACATAATGGAGATAGAAAACTTTACGGTTATATTAGTTAATTAAATCAAATAAATCTAGATTCTACAGTCAAGCTTCAACTTAAAAGGGAAAGCAAGAAGATAAATTGGTGTTAAAAAGGATGCATATATGTTTTGATGCTACGAAAAAGAGGTAAAAAAATGTTAGGACCTAAAATTAGTATAAGTGGTTGTTTCTTGAAGACTAAGTACCCAGGATAATATCTAAGTGCCCTAAGAATTCATGGCAACCACGACATATATCTCATTGCATAGATAGTTGTTCAAGAAGAAAATATTGAAAATTAGACATGGTTTATTGAGCAGTTAATCATTGACTTAAAGCTTAGGGATGAGATCTGAATCATGATGATATAAAATATGCAAAAAGTACTATATTTAGGGTAAAAGATAATAAACTCCTTTATGGTTTAACAAAGTTTAATCGAATTTGTATATATTTCTACATTTTGCAGCGTAGTCATTTTGCATCTTTTTACTTCATTGAATATAGAACTTTTATCATCCTTTTTATGTTTTAAAAGGCAAATGACTAGATTTTCTTGCATGACATGGCGACAATCAAATGCGATAACTAAGACTTCTGAACATGAATTTATATTAATTTGCATACTGCTTTGAAAGTCATTGTCTTCTTTGCTTTGTTTTGGTTATCTTATTTGGCCGTCAGCTTTCAGGAGTTGCTCCGTCATAATCTTCCTTCACGTACTTTAGGAATATCTTTCTGCGTGTTGGTTTAGGTAAGTGATTTTGTTATTTACTAGATTTTTGTGTGCTTGGTTTAATTTGGATATTTGTTTGCAGTTTGAACTTCCCATTTGAACTTCTTGCATTTTTTATGTAAATGGCCTGCACCAACCGAAATTATTTTATGGTATAAACTTCGGTTTATCAATGAATTAATATAGGATGGGTTTGTTTTATAGTTCCAAATATTTTAATTATGTCAATCCGTTATTTCATTGATGCTCTCTGAAATGATTAGGTTCTCTTTACTTTTCATGTGCGAATCTTTATACGCATCTTTTGAAATATAATACTAATTTTATTATAACATATTAGATAATTTGTATATGTTACAATAATTTATTAAAATAAGTATTTATATTTTTATGAATACTAATTATATTTGGCACTAGTACATATACTATTTAGGTTAAATATCAAACTTGTAACATTAATTCTCTTCTAACATATATGATTACAAACAAACAAAAATAGATCTACAATTAATTAATAATTTTGATCGTACAGGAAAAGTCTATGGGCATGAGGCCTATATCCCGTCAGCTCTTTTTGCACACTCACACTAAGAAGCACGACGGTGTGACATTCGTCAACACCCGATATAGAGAACTTAATGTATGTGAAATATATGCTTTAATATTAATTCTTAATAATTATCACTTACTAATATAAACATTGCCTCCTAATAGGACCAAATACAAGAATGCATTCAGCGACAGTCTTAGCACGAACAAGCTGTTGTTGAGAGTTAAATATATCTTGATGGAGTAGGTGGTAGGGATCGTCGTGGAAGGATCTTCGGGCTAGGTTCGTTTGCGCACACATGTTATTCGTAATCCTCCATGTCCAGTACAGCAACATCTAGTAGACGGTCACAAACCAATGAAGTCAATCAGCTTCGGACCACAGTGGAGACATTGATGAAGTACATAACTCAGCTGAGACATGAGGTGGATGAGTTAAAGGCGAGGGGTAGCACCCGCGGTCACCAGGACAATAAGATTGTTGTAGTGATTTGCTTTGAATTACAAATACTTATTATGTACACTATAATGTTTTTATTATCAATTAAGATAATTTTAACTTTACATCATCAATCAACTTTCTATTTAAACAAATTAAATATATAAACAAATCAAAATATTATGCAAAGGTAATTCATAACTGTTGAAATTATGTATTAATCATAAGATCATTAAATAAAATTTAATGTCAGGATTTTTTTTTAATTTTAATTTTCTTTACCGACGGAAAATAAAAGTTCGTCGATAAAATGTACTATATTTACTGACGGAACACTATAAACTGTCGGTAAAATGTAAGATATTTATCGACGGTTACTCTTTGTTCCATTGATAAAATTGCCAGTCGTCACCAACTTAACTATCAGGATTTTCTAAACCGTTGGTATACTCATCGATAGTCAATCATAACCGTCAAAAATCTTACCGACAGAATAAACATTACTGTCAGAAAATTGATACAACCCAAAATTTTTGTGGATATGTTGATACATCTATGCCATTGATGATATATCCTAGATATTCCATTTGAGAAACTCCAAAAGAACATTTAGATAACTTCATGTACAATTTTTTTCAATTAAAATCTCCAACACCAATTGTAAATGTTTCAAATGCAAATCAAAGGATCTACTATGTATCATAGTATCGTCAAAAACATAAACACGAACCTTCTCAAATATTCCTTGAAGATTTGGTTCATTAAATTTTGAAATGTGGCTGGTGCATTCATCAACCCGAATGGCATTATAAAAAATTTGTAATGCCCTTCATGAGTTCTAAAAGCTATCTTGTAAATGTCATCTTCGTGCACTTTGATTTTGTGGTATCCGGCTATAAAATCCATCTTTGAAAAACATTGTGCACCATTAATTCATCAAGTAACTCTTCCACCAGAGGAATGGGAAACTTATCATTTACAGTACATCAATTAAAGGACCTGTAATAAACACAAAACCTCCATGATCCTTCCTCCACAATGCTTTTATGCACTCTAAAATGCCTATAGGACCAAAGATTAATAACCTCCGTTCCTTCCTTTAATGGTATTCGATGATCGTGAAATCTAGAAAGAGGTAACTCTTTTGGCTCTTTAAAAATATCTTCAAATTGTTTTAACAATTCATGTAATTTTTCCTGAAATGCATCAAATGGTTCCATAACTTTTGCTACTGTTAGTAAATTTCTCAATTCCACTTAATGATCATTTTTGCTTTTAGTATCACCCCCTTGATACATCACCATAAAATAACATATGACATCTTTGGCACTCCACATTCTTGCTACTTTCTTCTCTGGTACTTCCATAAGGTTTTTGCATAATTCACTAACTAACTATATCTCTTCACCCAACTAGCAAAACTTCATGATCCCTTTTTGATAATTAAATACAATGTCATTCAACATCGACAACCACTGAACTCCTAACACCATATCGATCCCTCCAATACCAATCACCAAAGCATCTACATAGAATTCCTTACCTCGCATTTCCCACTTTAAATTTTGACGAACATGACTGCAACTTAAATTCATTCCTCCTCTAACCACAATTGTCAGCTCCTTAACCTCTTCTAACTCCCTTCTAATTCTAGTTATTGATTTTTTTATCTACAAATGTATGTGTGCTTCCCTCATTCACTAATATATGATTTACATTCTCATCTAACATACATTGCACTTTATTCTGTTTTATATTTTACCATAGGTACTTTTGACATAGCTTGTAGAGATATGCTTAGTGTCTCCGCTTCTTCAGCTACTTTAACTTCCTGATTGTCCACCTCTTCTTTAACCTCATACATTTCCAACATCTTCTTCTTGCATTTATGTCCAAGGATGTATTTTTCTTCATACCAGAGACACATCCCTGTAGCTTTACGTTCATCTAGTTCTTTGCTAAAAGTAATCTTACTCCATTTCAAATCTTTTTCTCAATGAGTTTCCAGCATAATATGAACATCTTTTATGGAATTTCCCCATTAATCTACAATGTATATCCACCATTTCATATTTCCTTTCCAATCTATATGCTTGTTGAAGAGTTATGGGATTCCATAACTTCACTAGGTATTTTATCTCCACCTTCACCCTTTCAAGAACATACTAACCAAATAAGGTTTTGGCATCACTAATTTATGTGATAGCATATCAAACTCGACACAATACTCCTTCACAGCTCCCTTCTGGCTCAATTCCTTCAACTCTCCTATCGAATCTTCTAAAGCTACCTCTTGGAACCTTCGCTCCAAAGCCAACTGATAATCACCCCAACTAAGAGCATCCATGGTTAGCCTATTCCTCATATACAACTCATGCCAAGCTAAAGATTCACCCTCCAAATATATTGTAGCCAAATCCACCTTCAACTATGTCGGTTTACAATCTAGCGTGACAATTTCCTTATACGTAAACACCCAAACTCACAAATTTTCTCCTTTGAACACAAGTAGCTCAATCTTAATACTCCTTGTTGTAATGGTGTAATGTCCACTATAGTAATAGTATCCATTTACAGTTTCAGGAACCCTCTGATCGGCATTTCCCCTTACACATTATTATCATTATCTTTTTGAAACAACTAAGTAATCCATTCTTTCAACATTGCATGCTTCGTTCTGATAAGGCAAACACATGCAAGAGGGGGTGAATTGTTTGTGACTTTAAAAAATTTCACAAGTTAATTTTAATTAGTATAAAGACAGGGGCCTGTTAAAAATAAAACAATAGGAGTTTGCCAAATGATAGTAGCCTACTTAAACAAAAGGAGCCTGTTAAAGTATAAAGCCTGTTGAAAACAATAAAAAAGGGCGCCTATTAAAATGAAGAAACCATCAGCAAGTTGAAAACATAAGGGACCTATTATAAAAGTGAAGGAATCTCTTGCTGAAATGAACAAATACAAAAAATAATGCGAAAATATAAAAGATAAGGAGAGAGAGAGAATGTAACGCCCCAAAATATACCTTGGAAGTATTATAGCATGTCTATGGTGTATTAAAAAGTGAACATAATGAATTAATGGATTAAAAAGTGAACATAATAAATTAAGTACATGTTAGTAAGAGATATAAAGGTACTTAATGTAAAAGACAAGGGTAAATGGATAATTTGTTCGCTTCGGTATAGACATGCATACTTAGATGTGAAATATGTATAGAGATTTTTGATATGTTTGCTTAGATTTATGAATGTGATATGAGGGAAATTGATAAAAGAAGCATTATATAAGTAAATGGGATGTTTTAGGTTAAATTGGATGTATTTTTGTGTTGCTCTTGCATGATAAGACCGAAGTTAGTTGATTTGGGATGTGTACCTCGTTGAATGGATAGGTTGCACTGGACATATTTCTGTAATTTGATTGTATCTTGGCATTTAGACCTTCAAATTGGATATTTAGAATTGGATATTACAATAGAAACATAGCTATAAAACTTTGATGAAGGGACCAAAATTTCATTCTACCTCTAAGATTTTTGAATTCTGGTTTGAAATTGAGTTCTGGTTGTTGTCCATGTTTTCGAACATCCTGTAGTGTTTTGGGTATAACTCCTGATATAATTAACCAAATTGCATGAAATTTATGCCATTAGAAACTTAAGACATAGAGGAATGAAATAAATTGACAATATTATAGGCTAATGTGGGAATTAAAGGAAGAAAAGAACCAATATGCAATTTTCCCAAAGTCAACTTATGGACCAATAAGATTAAAGCATATGTGTCTAATAGAATTGTAACACATGGTCCAATAGGATTGTAACATATAGACAATCAAATTGTAACACATGGTCCAATATCATTGCAATGCATGGACTAATAGAATTGTAACACATGGCCTAATGAGATTGTAACATATGGTCAAATAGGATTGTGACATATGGACCAATAGGATTGAAACATGTATTTAAGACTAGAAAATTCATGAAAAGGCATATAGAGAGGGGAGATAGAGGAAACTTTGATAGCTTAACTTCATGTTTTTCTCCTCTCCATTTCACCTTCTTCATCCTATCATTTTTCACTTGGTGATTCAAGTAAAACCAAAGAGGAAGGGAAGGAAAAGCATTCAAAGAAATACTTTGCCAATTTTAAGGTTTGGGACTTAACTTAGTTGATTTATGTATTTGTGTATGATTGAATGGATATAAAGATTAATTTGGATGTGGAATTGTTGATGGGATGTTGCTTTGGTATTATTTTGGTGTTATCTTCGATAGAATTGGTTGAATATGACAAGAGAGTATTGTGTAGTGGAATTCTGTCTATGGTTTATTTGAATTAGTCACATTTTTTAAGTCATAAATCAGCCTAAAGAGCCCAAAATTATGTGATTTTAGTTGCATACGAAACCTAAGACATATAGCTAAATATGTCTAAAAGGGACTTTGACTTAGTTTTGGCTCTATGACCTTGGAATTGATATCGAAAAAGGTGACCTGATGTTGCCCTTGTTTTGGAGCAGCTTGTGAGATTTTGCTTATATCTCATGATTTGGAAGTCCAAATGGTCTGATTGTTGGTGTTATAGAAAATATAGACATAGAGGAAAAAATTTATAGAAGACCTCAAAACCCAGTTCTGAATTTTTCTATATGCATATTAAGGAACAAGTAATGGTATGAATGGAAAGAGTGTCTGTCACAACCTTGACATTATTTTCGCTTCTGATTTTTATCGCATCTTATCTAAACCTTTATGAATGTGTATGAAAATTTTCAAACACCTAGAACTAAATGAAATAGGACTACCATATGTTAATTAGGTGATTGAACAATGGAATTCAAGATTGAACATAATGCATTCCAAAGAAAACTTACTTGCATATAAATAATTGGTATGCATATTTATTGCTTATATATATAGTATGATTATAAAAGTGTGATTTTGATACCCTCCTTATGGTGTCAAGTTATGACTTGCATGTATGAACACATATATAGATTTTATGACTTAAAATATATTTCATATGATTTGTTGACATATGAATTATGAAATTTACAAATGGTTAAAGAAAATGTTACAGTTTGACACCACCGGTGTCCACAGTTCGATATCTTCAAGTATCCACAGTTTGGTATCTTCAAATATCCACAACACTTATTATCCACACCCACAGAAAATGTGCAGGCTAAACATAGAAAGGAAACTTAGCAGTCATAAATAAGAAATATAGCATGGCAACATGAATAATTGGTATTGATGAGCATTATATTGGTTGTAATGATGAATTGTAATGATGTGCAATTATATTTTTAATTTGTATCAATGACCATTGAATATCAATATTTGGCTTATAAATGTACATTTTCTATATATGATAATATGTTATGTATTTTTCTTAAGTATGCCATCATTGTTCATGAGCATTGAACATCAATGTTTGGTTCATAAATGTGAATTTATGATATATGAGTTGTGATATTTTTGAATATGTGTACTCGGCGGATGACTGCTATGAGCGGTCATCCAAACTAAGTATTTTTACACTACGCTTTCAAGCTTAGCACAAGTGTTAATCCGTGTAAGTCTAAGTTATAGGAGTGAGGTACAAGGAATATTTGCAGGGACCAAGGCCAACAGATGGAAGAAAAAGTACTTATGAATGGCATTTTTAGTTAAAGATGATTGTACATGTAATGGTTTAAAAAAATCGTATGTTTTCTTTTAGATTACCATGTAAATGTGTTAAATAATAATGTTAAGCATTGGAGAGTTTTGTAATGTGTATATGTATAGCATTGAATAGAATTGTATACCTTGAATGTGTGTACAGGAATTTGGTTGTTATGTGTGTGGATGGTTGTAGGTTCTGTATAGGGGGTGTTATAGAGAAGAAGGACGTAGTTGATTTATACTAATTCTGCTTATAACCCAAGCCTATTTCCAGTCCCCAAATATCCAACTTGAGTGTTTTATTATAAAATCAAGTAGTACTTTAACGAGCCTCTCTAAGCTCACAAGTTAATATTTTTCAAGGTTCTTCATCCTTCCACATTAGTAGTATTTCACTACTCTCTACAAACTCTCAGATAAAAAATGGGGTTTACTCTATATGAGCTTCAGTAATCTCTCTCAACATAATTTTACTTTCTAATGCACAAGAGAATTTTTAAAAAGACATTGCTTTTAAGAATGTATATCCTTTTGATGAACTTCGACAATATAGCTTCGCAAACTTATGTATCGTTCAGTTTTTATGCACAGTTGTATTGGCTCTTCCTTAAATAGGCATTTTCTCAATTAGTCGTTGCTTCACTTACATCCTTAATCAATTGGATTAATTTATATCTAAATAACTTCGATGTCATTTTTGCCAAAAATCTTCCAATAATCACGAAGTTAATATTTGACTTTCATAATTAGTAGGATCCTTTCAAATAAATCATTTCCAATAAGGTAAGTTTATAAAGAATGTTCCTAAAAAAAGAAAGTGTATTTCTTATGATTTTATTTCATTTTGAGAATTAGACCATTAATTGTACAAGGAAATAAATTCAATTTGAATTTTGAAATATTATGCAGTTATCATCAAAATAATTAAAAATAAACCTTGAGTTAACATGTTCATGCCTTATCTCCAACTCCTGCATCTGATTAAGCAGACCTTTCTCCACTCATATACATTTCTGGCCTTGAGTTCCTTCCACCATGTCGCAACATCTACTGTAGTCCCAAATCTTTGCTCTGATACCAATTTCTAATACCGATATTTATGGCATAACTAGTTTAAGAAATTTAGTTATTGAAACAATGAATGAAAAGAGAGAAAACATAGATAAAGAAGTCAAAGAAAAGAGAGAGAAACTTTTTAGAGAGAGAAAATTTGTTATGGTTACTCTCTTCTCTACCTCCAAAGGTTATATGAATGACTATAATAATTGTCGGTTGCCAACCCCTTATAACGGAAAATTGTTCCCTTTACACGACAACGATTCGCTTATTTAGGTATTATTTACAATGTTATATCCTATCTATCTACATCTTTACTCATCAACTTCCGCTCCTATCAATCCTCCTCCAATGCTCCAATGTTGCCTGTGTGCTCCTACTTCGGAGTTTTTTCTTCTCCACTCACTAGTTAATCCTCTTAGTCGCCACTTGCTCTTGGAAAGTCCTCCATGCCGCCAGTCATCTCCTTTAGTGCTTCGCTTCCATTTCTCTTACTCTGCTACCGCCCTCCGGTGTGCCTCCTTCAATGATCCGCCACTTGTTTCTTATTCCTCCTAACTGTCGCTTGCTCCTAGGAAGTCCTTACTGCCACTTCTCATTCTAGCAATAATGAAATGATTTTCAATCCTATCTTGCTTTGATTAAGCTTGTTGCTAGAAAGGCCTAACTTACCCCTAAAAATTAGCTCAAGAGAGGGAGGTTTGCATACTATTATAAATTGTTAAATGCTCTTATACTTGTTCGATGTGGGATTCTTGACACACCCCCTCATGAAGAAAAATAAACACGAAATTACATCTTAATTTTGTGATTATTCAATACAATTATTTAACCTTATAATTGCAACATGCTAGATTTAAGAATTAGATAGACAAATACCTAGAAATTAAGGAACAATTGAATATATTGTTGTTTTTTGTGAAGCGAAGTGACAGAGACGCAGATGATTGAATACTGCTATTCCAAACCCAGATTAGAAACACGTACAGCTCTCAATGGGGTGACTGTATTTAAGGTCGGCTAGTAGTAGGGCCTCCTGTGCACTACAAAATATGGGTCAAGCCTACCTATCATAACAAGCCCATGAACACAGGCCCAATGACATGTTTGAGAGAAGTACCAAGCCCAATTAGAAAAGTAATCACCGTTTTGGGCTAAATACAACCAATTCTCTAATTATCTTGACATCTAATTAATCGAGATTTGTACAAAATTATATTTATTATGTTAATCCACAAAATTAATTATAAAATTATATCATTCTCGCACTTGGACAACATAATTAATATCAATGAGTAACATAAACAAATCCCCAGATTAATATAACAATATGTGGCTATAATAGGATGTCAAAATAGAGCCAACAATCTCTCAATCATAAGTCCAAAATGAGGTTAGAAGTTCCTTAACAGTATAGAAATCAAACCCGATAGTAGTACTGATAATATATATGCAAGATACCCATACCTCGATGATCTAAACAGAATGTGTCATAAGGAAATGTACACAAAATGGTGATCCGTTTGTGCAAGTCCAAACAAAAAGGCCCCAGCATCCACCAAAGATGCCAACTGAGATTTACAAAATATCTCAGAATAACAAAATGAGACTCAGTACAAAATGTCTCCAACAAAATACCATATATATACAAACATTTAAATGTATCTGCGCAGTATATTAATAAAGTATATGGAAATAACAATAATAGCAACAATTATAAGCAAAAGTCTCTAGACTGAATAACAAAATAGTCAAATACAATGTTGCTATCAAAATTAACATAAAAGACAGACTCCTACTAATCCAAGGCATCAAAAGATCTACATAGACCCATACGGGTTACATGATTCACAAAAGCCTTAATAGTCAAGCCTTTGGTTAAAGAATCTGCCACCATAAGATCGGTGGGTATATGCTCTATACGAGTCTGAAACTCCTTAACCTTCTCTCTAACAAACATAT
>JANZLC010000200.1:24796996-24807481 GCA_026413385.1 Erythroxylum gracilipes
CGTACAAAAGTTTGTCTGAATTGAACAAATTTTTAAAGAAGGTTTTAACGAAAAAGATAACACAATTCAACCCCCCCCCCCTTCTTGTGAGTGTTGATTATCATTTACTAACGTGTGATTCACTTCACTAATGTCACTCAAGTTATGCATATTCATATATCTAATCAAATTATCCATGTGTGACTACTCTTGCTCCAGTCATCTAATACTATGCACTTATCTTTTGTATATGTTACAAATCAAACTTTTGCAATAAAATCTCTATGGAATGAGCTACTTGAAATTCAAAAGAACATCCATAGCACTTGTATTTTGTTAGAAGATTTCAATAACATTGCCTTTTCAAATAAAGTAGAAAAGCTTTTGACCAAACTTATTACTAGCAAATGATAACTTTGGGAACTGTATGGTATAGAAAGCTATAACTAATATTAGATCTAATGGATGTAATCTAACTTGGAGTAATAGAAAATTAAATGAATGGTTAATTTACAAGAAATTGGAAAGAACTTTCACCAAATCTTTGTTGCTAGCTTATCCATACAATAAAGCTCATTTTAATAGGAACTAATGGTTAGATGAATCCCTTATAGAGAGTAGTTTATCAACTATTTCAACTTTAGAATGACTCATTTAAATTTAATAATTCTCTAATAGATAACCTCTATTTGAATCTAATTATTATAAATCTATAAAATCTATGGAAATAGGACATAGGAGACTAGTTTGAAACTTTAGATATTCATAGCTCACATCTCACACAAAAATCTAGGATCTGATAGCCAAAATTTGGTAATAAAAACATAACTTACTACTTCAAAGTTTTACTCAATAGATATAACCAAAACAAGATTATGAAATTTATGGGACTGGAAGCATCTCTTACCTTAAATCATAATTAAATGAAATCAATTGCTCTAAGCTAAATCAAAGAATTCTTAGGCATAAGTATTAATATTTTTTGTTTTCAAAAATCAAAATCTTCATATTAGAAGCCATAATTAATGAAATGGTTAGTTCGCTTGTAAAATAGAGGAGGACATTTACCAAGCTTTGCTTAGCATAAAGCCTAGACAAGCACAACGAACAAATGTCATCAATGCCTTTTTCTACAAAAAAAATCTTAGAAACAAGTTGGGAACCTAATAAGTGTTAATTGCATTGTGTTTTAGGGCTTAGTTTGATATGTATTTAATGGTTAATTCAATCGTTTAGTATGTGTTTAGGTTAGAATTGTGTTAGTTTGTTAATTATTTATATGTTAAGTGTTTTATGGGTTAGTATAAGTCTTTGAGCTTAATTATTATGTTTTTGAGGTACCTTGATGCATTTGTTAGTGTTTCAGGGTCAGTATCGAAGAACGGAGAAGTTTCGGAGACACTAGGGCCTAAACAACGACACACGATTGTGGCACAACAGGCCACGATCGCAGCACTAGAGTCAGCCCACGATCTTAACCCATATGCCATGATCGTGACAGAAGCCTAGGACATGGCCTGCAATTGTGGCCTGCTTGCCACGATCGTGATAGAAGTCTCGAATGTGGCCCACGATCGTGGTATGCAGAGCCACAATCATGGCCTGCATTGGGCAGACACACAGACACTCAAAAATGTCAAGTTTTGAAGGATTTTTCGAACTTTTTGGACCTTGAACAAACCCTAAGGCTGCTCAGAACATAAAAGGTATTTAAAGAATAAGACAAAGAAGAGGAGAGAACTTTTGTGTCAGCCACTTTCAGAGAAATCCTAGAGAGAATTATCAAAAGATAGAGAAAGAGAAGAAGGAAGAGAGAAGAGGAGAAGAAGTTGACTCAACGTACTTCCCGGATCAGGAGTTTCCTGACGTCACTGCCTCCCGTTATCTGTCAATTTCGTATTTCCTGTTATTTTCAATTTTATTATTGTATAAAATTGAAATAATAGTTAATGATAGGATTTTTGAATGTTGATGATATTCTAAACTCACATTCAGGGTTTTATCTTTGATTTAATGAAATTTGATTGTTTACATTTTACTGGATTTATTGTGATTTAATTTATATAATTGCATAATTCGGTTATAAACTGAGAAAGAGAATTTAGAGAAAATTAATTAAATTAGGCTAACGATAGTTAGGCGATTTAATAAAACAAGAATTAAATTAAATCGATAAAATTATGCGAATAGAGATCTTGCAATAGCTTTCGATAGTTTATTATACAACTTTAGATCTAATGAGAGTTTTGGATAGGTTGTTAATTGAGAAATTGCAACTTCCATATCTGATTAGGGTTTGTAAATTAGGGTTCATGGTTATAACTCGAAAGAGAGGAATCAACCCTAAGATCGTCTAGAGCCAATAATCCAGTAATTCATAATCGATTAGGTTAGCGTTAAAGATAGGTAAAATTCTCTTTATCTTAATTGGTAGTTCCTTAGGTTGATTCTTGAGTGTGTGTTGCAACTGCTAATTTGTTAATATTTTTGTGATTGATTCTTGAATTAATTTGCTTGATTGAATTGCATTCTTGTTTTAGTTTTGCTACATTTGAATTTCTGCGATTTGTTTTGGCCATAGATTTTAGGATTAGATTATCCCTCCTTGTGGGGATCGACACCTTAGATACTACGTGAATGCCCCATGCGTTTCCTGATTATCGAGGTTAATCAATTAAAACTTACACACATCGAAAAACCACGATTAGAACCTAGTTTCAGAAAGCATATTGGAATATTTTTACAATGGTCAAATTCTTAAGGAGATTCATAAAATCTTAATTTTCTCATCCCCAAGAATCCAAATTCCTTCTGTATCCAAAATTATAAACTTATTTCTTTTTACAATTCACTATACAAAATAATTGCTAAAATGCTAGATTCAAAGGTAATCTTTCAAAAGCTTCATTTATCTTTTGGCTTTCCACCCAATAAAAGCTCACCACCATGAATAAAATAAAAGTGAACAAATCTTATAGTTTAGCATGAAAATTATACAATCAAAGTAATGAGACCCTAAATCATCTACCCTTCAATTGCTCCTTTACTTAAACATTCTAGTTGAAAATTTAATATCTATGTAAGACAATGTGCATAGATAATGAATGGTCAAAAATAGCTGAGTGGCCCACTCAAATGGTGTACATTACCAAAGCAGGCCTTATTATCTTCGAGTAGCTCTAAGAAATACTATTTATGCTATATAGAAATAAAGAAAGGTGAGAATCTTTAGGAATGAAGCTAACAATTGCCAATTATTCAATGAAAGCACACTCTCATTAATAAGTCTAACTATAATAATTAGTAATTATATAAACCTAAGTATGGCTATTAATAGAAGCTTATCCTTGTCTTAGAACTATATATCATGCTTAGTATTTTAGTTATATTTTATTTTTATATTAAATAAGTTAGTTTGTTATAGTAGGCTGCTTATAATGCACTTTTAACTTATTTTTGTTAGTTTAATGCAATTTATTTTAACTTATAAAAATATTATTAGCTTAATTGTAACTTGCTTTTACCTTCAAAAGTGTTGCTCCTACCCTTAAAAATGTTTTAATAAGATTTTATTTTTACCATTTTATTTTATCTTTTAAAAATATAAATACTTTTGTCATTTGTATAAGTGAAATAATTTTAAGTGATCACTGAGGATTTGATATGTGATAATGTGTTGTAGGTTATATGAAAATTACATACATATAATTTTTTAAAAATTAAATGAGAAATTTTTATTAACACTAGCAAAAGCTATTACAATATTACAAAGTAAAACTAGTTACATCATAATTCCAACACTTAATCAAACAAGAAAGAAGTTATAAGCAACTCATTTTAAAATTTCCATCTGCATTTGGTGTCAAGAGAAATCATGTTGTGTGCATTTTTTACTATCATGAGCTCTTTAATCCCATTGAGATTGACATCCACAAGATAGTACTTTCCAGTGTCTACTCCCTTGTAAAGTATGCTCTTCCTTTCTTTCCAAATGGAGTAAATGGTAGTGGTAAAGGCAGTTTTGATGATCACTGCATTTTGCTTCAACTGATTAGCTTTCAAGATGATCCAAGTCAAGACCCATTCCAATCATAACTTTGGCAATGCTCCCATAGCATGTGCATCTTTACTCCAAATTACTTTAGAATACCTATGTTGGGAAAATAAATGCTTCCTATCGTCCTCGACTTCCATGCATAAGACACATATTGGATCATAATTGCCAAACCATTTGTTTTTTATTCTATTTTTATCACAAGTCAAGTAATTAAGGAAGCTTTGGGGTGTAGAGAGTGCTTCTAAAGTAAATCATACCAAGGAAAATACCCTAAACATGCTAAATTGTATAATAAGATTTATTTAAGAAGATCTCCTTAGAATTTAAAATCCATGCAGTGTTGTCGTCTTTTTACAGTTGAGGTAATGATGCGTGTTGAATGCCCTAGAAAATAAAGCATAACTTTGCACACTAAAATTTATAATAGCAGTGAGTAAGGATCGTATTTATAATAAGTGTTTGTGTAGCTTTTGCAATGAAAGAAATCGGTGTTAAGAATATGGTGGGGGGTTGGATTCAAACAAGAAAATAAAGTGAAATTAAACTTAAGAAAGCAAATTAAAGAAAACAGTCAAAAAGTGATAAAGTGATGAATGGGTTTGGAATCTGGTTTTCGGTTCAATCTCGGCCTACACACGAATAATCATATCTCATTGTGTTGTTATTCTCACACCTCTCTTAGAAACTTTTAATCGTAGGTTAACAATAAGTTCTGTTAACCCTGATGTTCCCTTAGTTCAATTTTAATCAAAATAAGCTTTTTAACTAAATTTAGCTATCGAACAACCTAGAACAAGTTCTCTAGATTTATTCGGATAGCCGCATTACGAATAAGGAAAATAGATCAACCTAGGCAACAATCATACAAGCTCGGGTTATTTAACTTATGTTATGTTATCACTAATGATTCAACATCACTAGTTGCCACAAATGAATCCAAAACATAACGATTATGTATTGTATTTTAGATTCTAGCAATAGGTTTATATATAGACAATTAAAGGAGAAGGAGAATAATAATTTTCCATATATGAATATCCAATTCAATAAGCAAAGGATAACATAAACAATCCCTAGAGAGAGAAAGAACAACAATACACAATGAAGATACGCCCAAATGTGTTGAAGAAGGAAGATTAGCCCTCTATATATCCCTAAGATCAAGAGTTCTACCCCTCCTCTTCATCCATAAACGATTCATGTCTCTCTTAGTTGCTCAAATTTCCCTTTATAGAAGAAAATAGGTTTCTGAGAGGATGCACGGCCATGCATCCAACCTTGCATCATCAATAGAATGCACATTTTGATATTATGCACGATTATGCAAACCAAAAAATTCAATATGCACAGTCGTGTAAGTTGATACATGACTGTGCATCAATATGCATGACGTGCATCTTGCACTTCATGGTGAATTCTTTATTTCTTGCAGTTTCTTATCCCATCTTCACTCTAATCCATCTCTTTCTCTTCCTACAATGACAAATGACTTTGAAATCAAGAGAATGACTCAAGGAATGTGCTTTTAACTTATTTTAGCTCTTGAATTTTTAAGTTGTACATAAAATCAAATATGAACCAAAATGAGTTCCTCAAACATTTCATAGCATCAATCACTAAGTATTAAGGAGTAAAGGTACAATCAATTAAGCACATATCAAATTTCTCCACACTTAGCTTTTGATCATCCTCGAGAAAAACAAAAAAAACAAAGTTACAACCCAAAACACTTACTCATTTTCCATATTTCTCAAGAATAGATAGTTATAGGGGAAAAAATATAACTTTCAAAACTATAGCAAGAACTCAACATTCAATGCTTTTATTCATGACCAATCAACAATCATTATATTTAAAAACTGAACAATCTAGTGATAGAGTTAGACAAATAATAATTGTAAAATGTATATAATGAAGAATAATAAACACGAAATCACTGATTAATTTCATAATTAATCAACACAATTAATTAACCCTATAATTGCAATATACTAGATCAAAAAATTGGATGGACAAATACTTGGAAATTGAGGAACAGTTGAATCCATTGTTGTTTTCTGTGAAGCGAAGTGACAGAGATGTAGAGAATTGACTACTGCTATTCCAAACCTAATTAGAAACATGTACAGTTCTTAATGGAGCGACTGTATTTAAGGTCGGCTAGCAGTAGGGCCTCCTGTGCATTACAATATATGGGCCAGGCCTACCATCATAGCAAGCCCATAAACATAGACCCAATGACACATATGGGAGAAGTACCATTGACATCTAATTAATTGGGGTTTGTACAAAATTATGTTTATTATGCTAGTCCATAATTATGATAAAATTATATCATTCTCCCAATTGGACAGCATAACCAATATCAATGAACAACAAAAATAAATCCCCATATTAATATAACAATATGTGTCCACAATAGAATGTCAAAGTAGAGCTAACAATCTCTCAATTCATAAGTCCAAAATGAGGTTATAAATACCTCAACAGTATAGAAATCAGACCCGATAGGAGTACTGATAACATATATGCAAGACACCTATACCTCGATGACCTAAACAGAATATGTCAGAAGGAAATGCACACAAAATGGTGATCCGGTTGTGCAATTCCAAACAAAATGGCCCAAGCATCCGCCTAAGATGCCAATTGAGATTTAACAAAATATCTCAGAACAACAAAATGAGACTGGGTACAAAATGCCTCCAATAAAATGCCATATATATACAAACATTTAAATGTATCTGCGCATTATATTAATAAAGTATATGGCAACAACAATAATAGCAACAATTATAAGCAAAAGTCTTGAGACTGAATAACAAAATAGTCAAATACAATGTTGCTATCAAAACAACATAAAAGACAGACTCCCACTAATCCAAGGCATCAAAAGATCTAAATAGACCCATACGGGTTACATGATTCACAAAAGCTTTAACAGTTAAGCCTTTGGTTAGAGGATTTGCCACCATAAGATCGGTGGGTATATGCTCTATACAAGTCTGAAACTCCTTAACCTTCTCTCTAACAAACATATACTTTGTATCAAAATGCTTCAAACGCTTGGAGTTCTTGCATATTTGAGAGAAGCCTACCACAACAGAGTTATCACAATATATGGTTAGAGGTCTGGAAACACTCTCCACGAGATGAAGCTCAGAAATAAAATTCCTCAACCACATTGCCTGTCGAGTAGCTTCGTAACAAGCCACATACTCTGCCTCCATAGTTGAAGTTGTTGTAAGTGTTTTTTTAACACTTTTCCAAGATACAGATCCTCTAGCAAGCATAAAGATATATCTTGATATTAATAAAGTATATGGCAATAACAATAATAGCAACTATTATAAGCAAAATTCTTTAGACTGAATAACAAAATAGTCAAATACAATATTGCTATGAAAATTAACATAAAAGACAGACTCTCACTAATCCAAGCATCAAAAGATCTAAATAGACCCATACGGGTTACATGATTCACAAAAACCTTAACAATCAAGCCTTTGGTTAGAGGATCTGCCACCATAAGATCAGTGGGTATATGCTCTATATGAGTCTGAAACTCCTTAACCTTCTCTCTGACAAACATATACTTGGTATCAAAATGCTTTGAACGCTTGGAGTTCTTGTATATTTGAGAGAAGCCTACCATAGCAGAGTTATCACAATATATGATTAGAGGTCTGGAAACACTCTCCATGAAATGAAGCTCAGAAATAAAATTCCTCAACTACATTGCCTGTTGAGTAGCTTCGTAACAAGCCACATACTCTGCCTCCATAGTTGAAGTTGTTGTAAGTGTTTGTTTAACACTTTTCCAAGATACAGCTCCTCCAGTACCTCAGTCTAGAGCAGGACTGGACATCTGATGGACATATTAGGCAAAAGGACATAATTGGGCACCGCCCCAAACTATCGAAACAAACTGTCTCTGATGCCATGTTAGAAAGGCCTAACTCACCCCCAAAAGCTAGCTCAAGAAGAGGAGGTTTGCACACTATTATAAATTATTAAATGCTCTTATACTTGTTTGATGTAGGATTCCTAACACTTGTTATTAAAATGATTTGCATATATATTCATATAGTATACTAAAATGATTTGCATTCATAGTCATATACTATGAACAAATTAAAAAAGTAAATTATATAATTTTTAAATTTAGTCCGAGCCAATCATACTTCAAATCGCGTAAACTAGATCAAGTTCGATTCATGAACCCTTGTTCAATGTCCAATCAAACTACAAACTGCAAATCTTAATTCCATTAAGATAGTAGACAAGTTTAAGTCTCGATTTGATCCAATATCATCTTTAATTATTTAAAAAAACATATCAAAAATTATTTGTGCTATTTTAAAGTTTTCATGTGCTTTTCGTCTCTAAATTAATGGTTAAATTAAAATTATTAATGGTTGTTTGGATGATATGTTCACTTGCTTAACCGGAGAAAACTGAGGCATTTAAGATTTGTGAATTTGAATATAATACATATTTTCTTGATTTATTTAATGATATGGATATTAACCCTTTTTTCAATGTAGAAAATTTGATATATTACTGAAATACGTTTGAGCCTTCTTACTATCAAATATTTTTTAATCTAAAAAATAATAGAAAATGAGAAAAAATCACTTCAAAACTTAGACAAAATATCAAGTTTAAGTTAAATTTTAATAATAATATTTCTATTTTATTTTGGTTACAAAGATGTCTATTAATAATATAAATTTGTATTAAAATTTAATTTTAATTTTAATTTTAATTTTAATTTATTAATTAAAAACTTTAATAATTAGAATTTTTAATTGTATTTAATTTCTTGTTTATTTATTTTATTTTTAGTTTTATTCTACCAAATTATTAAAAAGTATTCTTAAGATAAATATCTATTAAATACTTTTGTATTTTACTTCTTTTCTTTTATCATACGTGATCGAGTTCCTCTTTTGGTCTTGTTACCTTTTCATTTTATTGAAAGAACTTTCATTGGGTGGCTGCATAAGAAATTAAAAGCTTGACCCAAAATTAAAGTGATAAGATAAAAAAATTTAAACATTCTGATATTAAACGTTGATTCATTAATAGGTTTAACATATGATCCATGGGCCTCAAGTTCCGAGTTTGTATAGCTTTTGGACGTCCTCTTCATCGCAATTAATCACAAGTTGCAAAACAAGAAAGGTCCCATTTTTGGAATCTGCTGATTCAATGATTGTATTAATTATTATAAGCACCTAGCCCCAAATCTGCCTACATCTAAGAAACATGATTTTGTTTTGTATGAATCAGAACAGATATCGCAAAGTCCTTAAGAGGTTGTAAGAACAAAATTTAGAGATTATGAGACTTTTTATGCAACCATCGATGGTGGGAAGCAGTGTTCTTGTTTTGGTTGCAATATAAAGTAAAATAATAATCGTTAGTCCACTAAGATGATGCAAGATCTTTTACTTGTAATATGATAAAATGCTACGTCTCAAAAGAAAGAAAGAAAAAGACACAACACATATTGTTCTTTGGAAAACCAATTACAATTAATTTCTATTTATTTTTTTTTGACGTATAATATGTTAATTTAAACTCAACTTGATGCACTCATTTCAAAAAATAAAAAGTTATGATACGGATTATAAAACTTTAATTCAGTTCAAATTGAATATATTCATCTATCTTAGAATTTGTCAAACAAGACAAGGATAGGCACCCCTCCACTTTGACTTTAAAGTTTGAAAGAAGATCATTCATCTATGTTCATTATTTTATTTAAATTGTTTTTCTAATTTAATAAAAATCGAGGAGCAAGCTATGGGACCTTTTGGTTTCACTTTTATTTTTTGTTATGATTTTTATTTTTTAGTTTCTATTTTATTAAAAAATAAAAAAACATGTTTCATGGAGATTTGTAACATAAAAACTGAAAATAAGAACATGCTTGATTAAGATCTGTAATAAAAACTAAAAATAAAAACATGGTTGTAATGCATGATATTGATAAACAATAAATAGGAAAACTAGTAACGTAAAAACGAAATAATTAAAAAAAACTAGAAACGTGAAATACAGAAATGTAAAAGTCAAAATAAACCAAAAATGCAGAATAACAAACAATTGAAAATGCAAAAATGCAGATAAATGATATATAGGAAAAATCACTAATGTAGAAACGCATAAATAAAAACCAAGAAAACCATAAATGTAGAAAAATCTGACGTCGATGAAAAATAAAAAACTAAGAAAATCAGAAAAATAACACAATATATGTTGGGCCCCGATTCGTATTAGGCATATTTAAATTATTTTGAGTCATGTTTAATTTATTTTGAGGATGTTAGTTTGATGATTTTAATCTGATTGGAATAAATTGGAGATTTTTATTCCTTAAGTTATGATTATTTAATGAAAGGATTTAGTGATAGTTGATTTGTTGAGAAATTATGATTTTG
>JANZLC010000200.1:24810633-24835619 GCA_026413385.1 Erythroxylum gracilipes
ACGTCACCAACAATTTCTAAAAATCATTGAAGTATCCAAAAATTACTAAAAATATATTAATATTGTCCGAATCAATCTGAAGTTTCATTAAACCAATGTACCCGGAAAATGCCATGAATGCATGCCAAAATACTTCTGCACAATTAAGCATATATGTAATAATTTCCGTTAATATTCTAACCCCTAATTTGGGGCGTTACATTCAGCCTCCTCTCGAATTGCTCTTTTAATTTCCTGAACCTCTTTAATTGTGATAGGTTGAAGATTAGGACATTCAAATTCAAAGTGTCCAAATCCCCAATATTTAGGACATCTCGGTGTTCATAAGGCCTCTAGCTCTCCATGACCATAGTTTTCATGTTCATAATCATAGGGCTCATATGCATAATAATCTTCTTCATAATAATAGTAGTCATCATCATAAGTTTGGTTTACCTTAAAGACTCGAGAATCCAAACTGTAAATTACCTCATCTTCTTCCTTTCTCCTTCTCCTTTTTTCTTCATCAAGGTTCCATGCCTCAAGTTGATGGCGCAATTCTCTTTGCCTCCTTCTTTCTTCAATATCACGAAGAGTCATGATGCAGACTCAAAACAAATCAAACAAATTTAAGGAGAAAAATTATTTCCTAAAGTAAACGACCATCAAATAAGCTCAAATTTGACAGAGAGGCTTACAACACATCAATGGACAACCCTGTAAAATATCACTCAGAATAAATGAACTAGCCGATTCTGAACAAAATTCAAAACTTTAGGAGAACATCTTCAAACCCAACATCCTAGGTCATCAATTCCTTTGGCTCTGATACCAAATGATGGCAAGTGGCGTGTTGTGGTCTAAGGTGGCTAGAAGTGATGGTTATGGTGATTAGGTATGATGGTTGAAGTTTTGTAAAAATTGAAATTTCCCGAGGACAAAAGAATAGGAATATTGTAAGGCAAATTCTGGACAAATGGCTTGGAATTTAGAGGTGATTCTTGAAGCAAAATTGTAGAATAGGATGTTAGATACAACTTTGGTGAAGGAAGTTTTGTATTTTTATGTGTGTGTAAAAATTTATGGATGAGATGGTGAAACTGGTCAGGAATGATACGGTTTCTCTAAATGAAGAAGAAAAGTAAATAAAACGAGTGGAAGTTGTTGGAAAACTAACAAACCCCTATTCTATTTTCGATAAATAGACAACCCCAGAGAAAACTGACTCTAATTTGGAGAATAATACTCAAATTTTTTTCATTCATAAAATTTCCTTTCACAAGGAAACAAACATGACTTAAATAGGAAACTTACCTAAGAGGAAGGTGGAGAACCACATGAATCGGTTTCTCACCTATTAATGGACTCTTAATGAAACATTCATAACAAAAAAACTATCCAAAATTATCCACTATACATGTAGTAATGTGGAAAATTAAGGATAGAAATTAAAACACACTAAATAAGAATTAAATAGGAAACTTATGAGCAATGAATTGCTTTTATTGAAAACATACCATAGGTTGAAATATCATACCTTCTCTTAGCCAATTCAAATTATAGGACAACATGTGACTTGATTTGGCCGAAAGCCTTCTCCCCTGTAGGCTCCATTTGGGCTTCAAGATCATCAACTTGGACCAAGGCTTTAGAGTCCCCAAAAGGTTTCCATAAAGCTTGCTATTGTAGGAAAATGTTGAGGCCAACTTCTTCTAACTCTTCATCCTCTTTGACCCGTTCTTCTTCTTGGGCTCCAAAGCCCATGTTGGACACATCTTCCAAGGCTCTATGTGATGGTCCTCCATCAAAATGTGTATGAAATGTGTGATATTTGTGTATTTGACCTGAGTGAGATCATCAATGATGGTTCACTCATTGAGTTCACAAAACTCATCAAAAATTACAACATAGAGTTTCAGGTACGAGACAAGAGACCTAGCTCCTAAGATTTTCTAGAGGAACATTTTGGATTAAGTTATGGCTCAAAGGTCTGTCAGCTGACATCAGAGGAGCTATAGATTGTATTTTGTAGTTTCTTTGACATATAGAACTTTTGTATAAGGGATTGTAAACTTTCTCATGTTTGGTAATGTAAATATTTGTTTCAATGACTACAATGTAAACTTTTATCAATGAATGAAATTAATAGTTGAGGTTTTAAGTATTGTATATTCTTTACGATGCCATTTAAGATATTATGTTTGTTCTAACATACCATTGTCATAGGATATGTACTTGAATGTCATATGGATGTTCGGGTATATACTCTATGGTAGTGGGGTGTTACAACTTATGTATTGACACTCCCTAGTAGGCTTGTAATAGAATAGGATGATTGTTTTTATGTGCATGTATTGACTAAGAATATTATTTCGGTTTTTAGTCTTAATAAAGCTGGTTTCTATTTAAATTTTACTAACAATGGTTGTTCTATTAGTTTGAATGGAATGCTTTATGCTATAGACATTATGTAATGGAATATACATATTAGATATGTCCAATCTAGTTTGAAATATCAATGACAATAAAAGACAAAAACGAGATAATGTGAAATCATCTTACTTATGGCATTGTCGCCTTGGCCATATAAGTGAGAGACGCATGACTAAACTACACAAGTGTGATAGTTTAGGGTCATTTGATTATGGATCATATAACACATGTGAATCTTACTCATTAGGCAAGATGAAAAAGTTGCCCTTTAAGGGAAAAGGTGAACAAACTACTGGGCTATTAGACTTAATACATTCAGATGATGTGGTCCGATGTCCTTACATGCCAAAGGTGGTTTTATATATTTCATTACCTAAATCGATGATTATTCACGATATGGGTATTTGTATCTAATGAGATATAAATTTGAGGCCTTTGAAAAGTTAAGAATTCAGAAATGAAGTAGAGAAATAGTTAGGCAGAAGTATTAAAATACTTCGATTAGATCAAGGTGGTGAATACTTAAGCCAAGAGTTTCTACATTATCTAAAAAATAATGGGATAATATCCCAGTGGACTCCACCGTACACACCGCAACACAATGATGTGGCAGAAAGGAGAAACCAAACCTTGTTAGACATGGAGAGGTCAATGATGGGCTTAACAAATCTGCCAAAATCTTTTTGGGGATATGCACTCGAGACTACTGTTTATGTGTTAAATAAATTCCCTTGAAAGTTAGTTGATATTACTCCATATGAGATGTGGACTAACAAGAAAAGCTATCTTTCACACATGAAAGTTTGGGGTTGTCCAGCTTATGTGAAGCAGATTCAGTCAGATAAGCTAGAAGTTAAATTTGATAAATATCTATTTGTAGGATATCCTAAAGAAATGATAAGATATCAGTTCTACAATATTTTGAAACAAAAGGTGTTTGTTTCAAAACATGTTATCTTTTTAGATAAAGAGTTTCTTCTAAAAGAAGACAGTGGGAGTAAAATTGAACTTATGGAAGTTCAAAATGCTCAAACAGACGCAGATCAACTGCTTGAACCTGAGAGTGTTGTTCATAATGATGAAACAATAGTTCAATCTTCTGATACACAAGAAGTTCATAGGTTAAGTAGGATACGTCATGTTCTAGAGATATATGAATTTCTCATAAGTGAACATAATGACGTATTGTTCATAGAAGACGATGAGCCCACTACCTATGAAGAAGCTTTGAAGAGTTCAAAATCTAAAAAATGGCTTCAAGCCATGAAAATCGAAATGGATTCTATGTATGAAAACCAAGTATGGACTTTAGTTAACCCACTCGAAAGGGATAAAACCTATAGGGTACAAATAGGTTTTCAAGAAGAAAACCGACATGGAGAGTAATGAAATTACCTATAAAGCTAGACTTGTAGCTAAATGTGATCGTCAAAGACAATGAATTGACTATGACAAAAAAAATCCCTCGAAATGTGAAATTTGTAAACATTTATGCGTCTACTCGACACAGACCAAGATTGTGGCCCCAACATCTGAGCCTTCTGCCACGATCCTAGGCTATTGTTTCAGCCCGAATGTTTTCCAAAACTCTTCCGTTTTTTGATATTGACCCTGAAATACTAGCAAATACATCAAAGTACCTCAAAAATATAAAATTTAAGCGTAAAAGCTTTTACTAACCCATAAAACACTTTAAACACAAATAATTCACAAACTAACACAATTTTAACCTAAACACATACTAAATGACTGAATTAACTGCTAAACACGTATCAAATTATGCCCTAAAACACGATGTAATTTACACTTATCAGTTCAATTTCAATATAATTTAGATATTTTGAATTTATAAAGAAAATTAAAGCATTGGAAAATTTGGGTAAGAAACTAAGAATGTTGATTAAAATTGGTGAATGAAAATTTGTTAAATCAAAGTTGGGAATTAGGATTTAGTAACAATATTAATTAAAATCAGTTAAGAAAACAAACTAATTATAAGCATTATAAATTGAATTGTACAAGTAAACAGAATATATTAGATTATAGTTGAATTATGAGATTACATAAAGTAAGTTGTAAATTTATAGTTGTGAGTTAGGGTTAAAGTTAAATATGTTATAGTTGTGAGTGTATGTCTTTAGTTTACGGTTAAATGATGTAATCATATAAAATGAGTTATATTATATAAGATGTATATGTGTAGTGTATAATTGTGTATGTTGAATACTTGAATTGATGGTTTTTGACTTATTGGTGACTTGTGTTGGACGAAATTCAATTGTGTATGATGTAATCATATAAAATGAGTTATATTATATAAGATGGACATGTGTATTGTGTAATTGTGTAATTGTGTATGTTGAATACTTCAATTGTTGGTTTTTAACTTATTGGCAACTTGTGTTGGATGAAATTGAATTGTGTATGATGCAATGTTATAGATATTATTCCATATCGGCCCGTATTGGGCAAGAAATAGAATGGTACTGTCCCTTTTGGTACCGAATTTGAATATCGGTCGGTAGCGAAGGTTTTTTCCAGGTACCGGCTGGTATTTGAAATACCAGTAAAATACTAGTTGGTATTGTGAATTTTCAAAAATACAGGGACTAAATAGCAAAAGAATTTGTTAATAACCCCCCTCCCCCCGACTCTGTCTATCTCTCTCTCATGCACGCCTCTCTTTCTCACCCTCTCTTTGTCTCGCTCGTTGCCGCTTATTGCTACTATCACTGCTAATCCCCTCCGCCTGCTGGTCTGTCTGCCTTCCTCTCCACCACGGTTGTCCTCCACTCCACTCTCCACTGTGCCTGCCCTCCTTCTCCTCCACGACTCCGCCTACCCTCGCTCCACCTATCCTTCGCCTACTGCTGGCTTTATCCATTAACCTCCACCATCGCTGCTTGCTCCTACCTACCTCTTCTTCCATAAAAACTAGATCTGGTTTTCACCAGACCGAGTCCAACCTACCAAAAACCCAACCCGACCATTGAATTTGTGATATTTTTGGGTGTGTTTTAGAATTTTTATGATCCTAAAATTGAATTGCTTTTGTGAATTGTGACTGTGAGGTTATGAATGATTGGAAGTTGATGAGTTTTGTGAATGGTTAGAGGAAATTGGAATTGAATTGTTGTGACTTGTGAATGGTTGGATTTGGATTTGAATGAAATGGAAGAAGTGTGTCGTTTACCTATTGATTGATTTTGTTTTGTTTATTTGTTTTTTTTGGAATTGGCAGTTCATAATAAGTCACGGCTCAGTATTTGGAATTTGATTGGATTGGATTATTTCAATTTACAAGTACAAACTCAATTATAAATAAATTAGATAAAAAATTAAATTAAATTAGGATGGACACGAGTATTGCGTTATTAAGTTATGTGTTTGTTATTTTGATATATGCATTCATTTATTTTTACAAATAAACAGAAGAAAGTTCAAGTTCTCCTGATCAAACCAGTTCAGAAAGATATAATGACCCAGCTTAGACCCATGCTGCATTGGTTCCTGGTATGAGGAATCATACTATTCGCTTATTTTATAAAAAGCATTTGAAAGGAGGAGGAATCACTAGATTAAAGAAGCATTTAGCTGGGGTTAAAGCAGATATAGAGCCCTGTAAAAAAGTAAGTCATAATGTGAAGTGATAAATGAAAACATTGCTTGAAGAATATCAACATGAGAAAGATAGAAGGGAAAGGTTGAATTTTGAAATTGGTAGTGGAAATTAGTTTGCTGGTTTTCGTAGTGACTGTGAAAATGTTGAAGGTAGTGGTGGCAATAGTAGTGGTAGTGTTCCATCCCAGGCACAAGAAGAAGTGAATGTTACACCAGGACCTGATGTGAAGAAAAGAAGAAGGTAGGTGACTAGTTTTTTTATACCATGAATAACTCCTAGAGCCCAACCTTCAATTTGTAGTGCAATGCAGCCAAGAGATGCGATTCACAATGTCGATATGGTAGTAGCTAGATGGTGGTATGATATAGGTTCATCATTCAATTATTTTCAGTTTTATTATTATTAACCTATAGTGGATGCAATAGCTTTTTGAGTTGTTCAGTTTCTAAAATTAAAAGTTGTTTGGCAGAAAGAAGAGTGAATTGAGCTACTTTTGAGTGTTCAATCATGTGTGATAGTTGGACAAATATGAGACAAAGAGCCTATTATTAATTTTTTGGTTTATTATGTAAATGACTCAATGTTTTTGAAGTCTATTGATGCATCTGGCCTTATTATAAATACTGATACTTTGTTTAAGATATTTGATAAAGTTGTGAATGAAGTAGGGCCAAAAAATATTGTTCAGTTCATTACTGACAATGATGCTGCTTATAAAGAGGTAGAAAGAAGGTTACATAATAAGTATAATTTTTTTGGACTCATTGTGTTGCACATTCCATTGACCTAATGCTAGAGAATATAGGAGATCCTAAATATTTTCCTATTATTAATGAGGCTATGCAGAAAGCTAAAAAGGTAACCAAGTTAATCTATTATCATGCATGGGTGTTGAATTTAACAATAAAAGAATTTACCAATGATAGGAGTTTATGTCGTCCTGTTGTGACGAGATTTGCAACAATTTTTTTATCACTTAGTATTTTGTTACGATGAAGAAAAAGTTAAGACAAATGTTTACAAGTGATAAGCGGGTTGCATCTCAACATGCTAGGTCTAATGCTGGAGTGGAGGTTTTTAGAATTATACTGGAAGATTGAGAATTTTGATCTCAAAGCCAATTTATCCGAGTTTGTGAGCCTTTGGTGAGGGTACTTTGCTTAACTGATAGTGAAGGTCTAATGCTATAGTTGAGGTTTCCAAAATTATACTGGAAGATAGAGAATTTTGATCTCAATGCCAATTTATCAGAGTTTGCGAGCCTTTGGTGAGGGAACTTCGCTTAGCTGATAATGAAGCAAAGGCAACAATGATATATTTTTTTGATGTCATGGAAAGGGCCAAGGAAGCAATCAAGGCCAATATGAAACGTAGGTCTTCTTTATACCTACCTTGTCTTACAATCATCAATGAGAGATAGGAAAGGCAACTTTCTTCTCTGTTGTTTGTAGTTGTGAGGTTTTTGAATCCTAGTGTGTATGTCAGACCAGATTTTACAAAGAAATCTGAAGTCAGTAGAGGAATGTTATTCATTATTACAACAATTGTTGGTCATGACATGATGCAAGATCTCTTGAGCTCACATATGGAGCTTTATAAGCAGTATGGTGGGGATTTTGGATTGTCAATTGCTACTTGACAAAGGGCAAAACTTTCTTGAGGTATTAGTTGTTTCCTTTTTCTTATTTGTTGAAAATTAATTATCACTTTATTTTGTTTGTAACGCTACTTTTATTATCTTACTACTTACAGTTTCTTGGTGGGATTAATTCAGAAGTGGTGTTCCAGAATTGCAAAGGTTTGCAATTCGAATTTGAATTCAATATGTGAGTCCAACAAGTTGTGAATGGAATTGGAGCACGTTTGAATTCATCTATTCCAAGAAAATGAATAGATTGGAACACAAGAGATTAGATGACTTGATATTCGTTTGTTACAATTTAAAGCTTTGGGAAAGATATGTTATTATCATTATTAATTTCGATATTATTTCTTGTAATTTTCTAATAATTAAATTTTGTTGTTTACTAGGAGTCTTAATAGTACAAGTAGTTCAACATATCCAATTTCTATTAATAATATCAATCTTTTGGCATATTAGGTTTCTGAGGAACCGAATTTGATAGATGTGAATGATTTAGAAGATAATTTTGGTTGAGAAAGCATTGACATGTCATTTGGTGTATTGAATTTAAATGATGATGATGATGAGACTCCTCTCAATGATGATAATTTTGTATCAAATGATAGCTGGGGTCAGTGTAGTTATAGCAAGTATCCTTTCGTAGACAAATGAATGAAGTTTTAGGTTTTTGTTTTTTCTCTTCTTTTAATTTTACTTGTATTTGATATGTATGTCAAATTCTATATATGTAATGTAATTGTAAATGTTTTTGTTACATGTTTCACTTCTACTTGGTTGGTTCCTCATCACGAACTTTTGTTGTAAATTGTAATAGTTTGAGAGTTAAAGATATTTATTATTCTTTTTATTGGATGTTTTGATGTAATTATTATTTATTATACGATGAAATTGTAATATTTTAAATATTTTGTATTGTTCTTAATTTTATATTTGTACGAAAATAATTTTCTTTTTCACATTAATTGTGATTATTATTTATATGTGAAATATCTGAAAATTATTGTTATTTCCTGAGGTCATTATTTATTATTATAATTTTTAGAAACATAGTTTATATAAACTTATAAAGTATACAATACAACAATACAATATAACAATGAACTATTTTATAATTTCTAAAAAAAATAGGAATTATTTCATAAATTTAAAAATTATCCGAAACAATATTCGATATTGATTGGTACGAGTACAATACTGTATTAGAACTCAATTCGGAATCAGGTCTGGTACGGCATTCGCAACTTTGACTAAACCTCTTTAAATCTTACGTCTCAGCAAAATTTATACTGAGTATTGTTGTAATAGTATTTATTTAAATAAATTTTACATATTTATATTTTAAAAATATTAAATTTAATTTGAACGCTTTTTAGTTAAAATTTATGTGTTGTTGTAACAAGATACATAACTTGCGAAAACCGAAAGCTGCTACGAGACACACATACGACATCAACCGAAGTTGAAACAAACTCGTTGCCTCTGTCACTAACAAGGAAATACCTTCCAGCTTTGGTCATTACTATGTACCGTAACTTCCTTAGGTAGGCCCACAGCTATAGAATACTATAAACTATAAAGCTAGCTCGGTCTACCATGATCCTAGGTGATTCGATATGAAGGTATGTTCGAAATCTTCATGACTACTACATGTCCAAGTTCCCATCTTTTTCCAATTTTCTTTACTGGGTTCTACCTTATATCTTGTCCTTTGAAACGAGAGGCTACAAAAGTATATAATATCATTGAGCACATCTTTGTTCTTGTTTCTCATTTTTGCAGGGCGCGGACGTTTTCAGTAGTCTTCGTCTCCAACTTCTCCTCATTTCCCTCTGTCTCTTCGCTTCCAGAGGTTCCGGTCTCAAGGTTTTTTCCCTTTTGATTTTATGTTTCCATGTTGTTTTCTCTTTTTGGTTTTTAGTTTATATTGCTTGTTTCCGTCTATGTGTCGTGTTATTTGTTTTCTGCCAATGAATCAGCTTGGCGAAACCTGTTCCTCCGACAACGTCTGCGATGTAGGATTGCAGTGCGAAACTTGCCCTGCCAATGGGAATACCCGACCCAGATGCACTCGGGTACAGCCATTGATTCCGACAACAAAGGTGGGTTGCTTTGTCTGCAAACTGAAGCATTTGTGTTTGTTCTTTTTCTGCAAATAAGCGGAAATGGCTAAAGCAAATTGGTTTTATTACGACTGCATATGGGGTTAGGTGAAAGGTCTGGCATTCAACAAATACTCATGGTTAACCACTCACAATTCCTACGCTCTTATGGGTGCTAAATCGGGCACAGGTTCGTTTTTGCTTTCTCCGACAAACCAAGAAGACTCTGTCACCAATCAACTTAAGGTCAGACTTCTTCTATGCAGCAACGCTTTTGACGTTTTAATTCTTTTGGAAGCGAAAAGAAAAGCTCTTCAGCGGGTCGAGTTTTATGTTGAATCTTGCTCTTCTCTTTATTTATTTATCTTTTGCATCCTCTGTTAGTTGGCAACAACTTCTGTGCTAAAGTGGCTCTTTAAAAAAAAAATCTAAAGTTTGAACTTTGACATGTGAAACTTTTATAATTTCGTAAAACGCTGCATCCTTTCAACTTTTCTTTCTCAATTTGGTGTCATAAGTTGATTGATAATTGTAGGTCAGGTACACCTAATGTTTATCTTACTACCTAAGTCTTTGACGTGCTCATAATATGATGTATGAAACGACTGTGATGTTAACTTATTGTAGTCTTAAGAAGTGGGATACCACTTAATGCTTAAATAAGAAAAAAGAGACTAAGTCATTTGATGATTTTCCAAAAGCGCATGCTGGTCTTTCTGTAGATAAAGCATATGGTGGAGTTGCGGAGAGAGGCAATTTCGGTAAATCTTGCCCGGTTATAGTAGCTTTGGCGTATCGGTCCTATAATATTTGATCAGTTCACTAAAACTAAGCATTCCAGCTGACCCCATCTTCAACATATGGTACTTCTGCTTTAGCTATTCCTTACAAGAACCTGCTCCAGAGCCTTTGCACTTGACAGCTTAACAAAATTTTAGTGTTATGGTTCTGTAATTGGACCTTGTTTTGACATGAATTTGTCTTCTTCTTCTTTTTTTTTTTGTCTGGGAGAGGATGTCCACATTTTTCAATTTCAGAAACTTCTCCAAGTCAATTTTTAATTGGAAATTGTGACAAGTTGGACGATTTTTTTTTTAACTCTTATAGTTCTTCCCTTAAAGTATTTTCTCTCAAATTTACTAAGACGAATAATGGTTAACCCACTAGACTATAATGCTTAAGCTGAATTTACTTGTAGAATGGGGTGCGAGGGCTCATGCTTGACATGTATGACTTCGAGAATGACATTTGGCTGTGTCACTCTTTTGGTGGAAATTGTTATAACTACACTGCATTTGTAAGTACCATTTACTATCATTGTTTCCTTTTTAAAGAATTCAATTTTCTCACTATGATGGTGACCAATTCACTAATTATAACCACATCCAGCAACCAGCCATTAATGTACTGAAAGAGATCGAATCATTTTTCGCTGCCAATCCATCAGAGATTGTCACCATTTTCATTGAGGATTATGTGACATCCCCACAAGGCTTGACAAAGGTTTTTAATGCTTCTGGTCTAAGCAAATACTGGTTTCCAGTGTCAAGCATGCCAAAGAGCGGTGAAGATTGGCCAACAGTGGATGATATGGTCCAGAAGAACCAGCGGCTGGTGGTTTTTACTTCAAAGTCAGATAAAGAGGCTTCTGAGGGCATTGCTTATAACTGGAAATATGTTGTAGAAAATCAATGTGAGTTTATGCAGGCCTTGCTGATATATATATATGGTATTATTTAACTATCACAAACCCTAGAGTCCTTGTCATATTTGGTAGCTGTACCTTAGATGTCTCTGACAAATAAAATTATATAACCCTAGCTAATCCTGCACAGAAAGGATAAACAACAAAAGAAATCAAACGGAGACGTTACCTTCCTAAGATTTCTTAGGCAGTCAAAAGGTTGCACTATCCATGTCTAACTGCACTGTTCTGACACATTGTTTTATATATATGAACTCTGCAAATTATTATCTTTGTTTGGTACCTACTAAAAGAAAGCCTATATTGATACCTAACGATCAGGTTTAATAGTTTTTTGTATATGTTACAGATGGAGATGATGGAATGGTAGCAGGTTCATGTCCAAATCGCGCTGAATCACCTCCGCTGAACACAACTACTATATCTCTGGTTCTTCAGAATTACTTTCCCACCAATCCAAATTCCTCCGAAGCTTGTTTGGACAATTCAGCTCCATTAATAAGCATGACCAACACTTGCTATGAAGCAGCTGGCAAGCGTTGGCCAAACTTCATAGCTGTTGATTTCTATCAGGTACTAGATGGGTTTGTTGTCAATGCCTAAATGGAAACAAATCATGCATGGGTTCGAACTTGAAAAGTCACTATTGAGTTAGATGAAGCATGATTTTTGGATTGAACTGATAACATTTGTCGTTTTCTGATTTTTAGAGGAGTGATGGTGGTGGGGCACCAGAAGCAGTGGATGAAATGAACGGCCACCTCACTTGTGGATGTGGCAATATTGCATATTGCAGGGTATGATATCTGCCATCTGCCTGTCTAATCATGTTCTCTCTTAATTGCAACTTAAAATAAAAAGAAGTTAAGTTATTAGGTCCTACGTTGCAGAGTAATTATTCAAAGTCAGGCTTTTGCTCCTGTATTTTAAAGATTAGGTTCATGTGGGTGAACATTTTATATCATGCCAGACAATTAACACATGTTTCTGTAGAGTCAAGTAGCAATGGTTATTAACTAAAGTACTCTGTCATATGTCGTGTACTTCACGGGCAGGCAAACGCTACATTGGGTACGTGCGACGTTCCTCCTATTGCACCTCCTCCACCGGCTGTTGTTGGAGGAAATTCGCAGGTTCCTGTGGCAACTCCCAACATTTCCGGTCATGTAGACGGCATAACAACGCTCCGATTATGGTGGTCGCTTGGAATAGTTTTGATAATGACCCTGTCATTTGGCTTGTAATGAATCCAATTTTGTCACCTTTGTAGAAAACATTCCATACCTTTTTATAGATGAGTTACAGCATGTCTGTTTTCATACGCTGTGGGTTGTACTCATTGAGGATGTCCATTTTCAGCATGTATTTTTCATTAGAGGTTCAAGGCTGTATTTATTGCTTTAAATTGTAACTTTTGAACCTTTAGATGTGATGAACAAATCCTCCCAAATTAGGAATACTGCCTCACTGATTACTTATTTTTGACTAAAATTAGTAAAGTTGAATTAATTTCGAACAAATTTAAAGGTTTAACTCAAACATAGATAATTAATTGTTTTAATTTTATTCTTAAAAGTACTTTCTAAATACAAAATGAAATTATTAGAAATGACTATCAACGTGTGAAGATACTCCAATTACGTAAATGACGGCTGAATGGAACTATTACATATTCCAATTGCATTCAGACACAAGATGTACATTGCAAAATGAATAAAAATGATATTTGGACAATGGTCAAAAAAATCAATTACTTTATTAAAATTTAGAAAGTAAATGCTGATCACCAAACAGAACACATTGTTTATTTACGTGCATAATGTATTTGTAAGCTCCTCTTAACTCCCTTTGGAATATCCTTACTTGACCTGCAATTTGTGCACAGATTCATGGAATTTGTCCACGTCGAATCTCACTGTAACTCACCAACTGGTGCTTCATTAAGCCATAGGAAATGGATGAAGTCGTACAACTTTGCACTAACACTAACCTGTTGTAGCATCGGTTGTGATTATCCCAATTATAGTCCCACTAAAACCGCAAAGGAATCTGGGGGAAAAAAACATTCAATACCTTATATGGTGTAGGGTTCAGTCTTCTCATGTGGTCAGGTCTCATTTGCTCAAGCTGCTTGATGCAACGGTGTCTTGTGTCCTTGAGGGAAGGCAATTCTTCTCTGGTTTTATCTTCAGGAAACAGAGACCAGTTAAGTCCACTGGTATACTATTGATGCAGGTTTGATTAGCTATTCATGAAGGTAGGATTCTGACGACGGTATGATTTAAGACGCTTGAAACTCACAAGAAAAAAGAATATGATATAGTTGGGATAGTAATTGTAGAGAAGGATAATTTCCTTATCCACTTGTGAGATGTAAATGCTAAATACAATTTATCAAAAGAGGTCATACTCTAATCTAGATATGATAAGTAACCCTACCAGAGCTACCAGGCCAATAACACTTCAATAGCTCCTCAACCTTCTGTGGAACCACGTATGCTCTTTTGGACTCGTTGAAGGGATGCCGACAAAGTATCCGCTCCCCCACCTGAAAGTTCAGACAAGTGAATTGGGATTAGTAATCATGTCGACCTAGTCAGATTGAAAGAACTTTGTCGAAAGTGACTCAAAAGAATCACGTATAATATATTTATTTACTGAGAAACCATCAATAAATCCATTACTTTTGGAGATGGCTCATTTTCTCCAGTCATAATGTCCACCAGTGGGTAGCCTTCTTTACCATACAGTCTGTAACACCGCTTTTTACATGGTATAGACACCTAGTAAAATATCCAACAAGAAGAAAAACACTCAAAACATCGAGTAAAAGATGCAACTCTAAAAGTTCCTTGGCACTCCGATCAAACCTTTGAAACATCTTCAGAAAGTTTAATGCGAGGTTGATTATTTATTTCAACGAGCTTAAAGACGCAGCCCAGAGCAGCTTGAGAATAGCAAGTGACGAGATAGGTCCCAATTCCAAATGCATCTACTTCATGACCCTGTACAGAAAAAGGAAACTTGGCATCACTAAGATTTTAAGGTCCAGCACCATTTTCCTAATTTTCTACTTTCTCTTTATAGATTGGAGAATAAAATACAAAGGTTGATGAATATACACAGTTTAAGGTCAGCCGCAGCAGTTAGTGACATGAGATTCTGCAATCTCAGCCTTATATGGCAAATTATCGGGCATTTAGGAAACAGAAAAGGCAAATGCAAGGCCTTCATTCAACTTTGGCATAGAAGCAACATGAGTCTTCCAATATAACAAGATGAGCAATTCTCAGTTAAAATTTCAGTAGGATATGATGATTGACAGAAGAATGAAATTTTCATCTTAACTGATCTCATGGTCAAAAGAAAGAAGAATGGGTTACATTTATCCCCTAAGTTCTGGTCACAAGATGCTTTAGGATGATGACATTTGCTATAAGCACCTCTGATTTAGAATAATCACCTGCTTGTTCAGAGCATCGATCGTTTCCTCATTGAGGTCATTGCTGGCAGTGATATTCATCTTTCCAAAGCCAAGAACTCCAAATTCCTTCTCAATGTGGCAAAAGAATTTGCGTGCTTCACATGATAAATATGCCAGATCACCAGAGTCCAACCTAATGCCTACTGCCTTGTACCTGTAAATTGCTCCATGTAAACCAACCAGTGGAAACTGAATGCAATTAATTAAGTTGCCCTGGTTGTGTAGCCTACCATGCCAAGTTGATCCTCAAGAGACAATAAGATGGTAAATTCAAGTTATACTTGCAGAAGAAAAATCATGAGAAGGAATTTAAAGGTAAAAGTGATTCGATCCCCATAGTTATACTGTTATATAGGACCCAAGAGCAATGTGAACAGATCTATAAACTTTCGTACTTACCCCAGATCATTTAGTGCTAAGGCAACAGCACAGAAGTTAGGGATCCCACTCCTAATAACCTGCCAAATTTATGTGTCAAAAGACTAATGATATAAATTCCTTCATCAATTGAAATTAACAAAACAAGAGTCAAGTGAGAAAAGACAAACATAATAAACAACATAACAGAATCATTGTGGCTACTTGATTGGAACAGTTAATTATTGCACCACTGTGGAGATTTTAGTGTACAAAAATTCTAGAATATTATCATTTGATGATCGAAGATCTTCAACTAGCATATAGATGACACACATATTTCATGCGAGATCATCCTTGTGAGGAACTAGCTAATTGAGAAAACATTACAAATCTACCAACTTGCAAAAGATGATTAATATTAAATGCAAAACTGTGGCATCTAAAGCCAGAAAATGAAGCAAAAAAGTTCAATGTAGACAGGCCCCATCCACAGAGGTAAACCACAATAAGCTAAAACTTGAGATGTTTACTCACATCATATGTATCTACGAGTGCTAGAAAACTGTTAGGAAATGCCAGGGCATAAGAGGTGAAAGCTGCTAGCTCACTTTGATTGGTCTCACCAAAGGTGCCGCCCAAGGAATTTGACCACTGCAAGCATGTAGAATATCTTAACCAACTTAAAAATATAAATTCAACTTGCCAAACAGGGAGCAATTTCCGGTTCAAGTCATTCTTTGCCTAATTATACAGATGTAGTTGGAAACATATACTCTTGAGTCTCAATTTCTACAGAACTCCAGGATATATGTTGCTTTAGTTGCCTTTGAAAACCTTATCAGCAACGATTCGGGCATACATGGTGATAGCAACAACAGGATAAAAGAAATGATAGCAGAGCACTTCGTCATTACAACTAACAGAACACTAATACAACTTTTCATCAATATATCCTTTCTCCAACATTTTCCATCCAAATCTCACAAGTTATTATAAGAAAAGGAAAATGACATCCTCTTAATAAAAATTCTTCACATGTTAACAAAAAAGTTGAATTCAGTCATTGATGAAATATCATCCATGATATACATGAGTTGCTTAATCATTTCTGCCTATAGGTGACAACATAAATTCAGTTGTCAACATCTTTTATGCTAAACAGCCAAGTATAAAGCATGGCAACTTATGCACGTGGTACCTGAATTTTGCTCAACCATCTTTGAACTAAACTGACAAAATCCTCACAGCTAGTAGAGCCATCAGAACTCTCAAGTGATTTTTCTATGATTTCATCAAGGCTCTGTAAATAAGTGGATAAAATAGTAAAAAGAACAATTTCAATCAAAATCAACCATAATAAAAGATATTCTTTTGTCAATGTATTCTCTGTGCAATGGGATCACAAATACGGTTTTCATGTAACTACAACTCATTTCTCGAGAACCATGCAATAGTATTGAAGCAAATAGAATACTAAAAAAATTTTGAATGGCAATTTCAAGTGCTGGCCACAAGCCCCAGAAGAAAACAATAGGAATAAGGAACAACATCATCTTAAAGTACTTCGCAATAAACAGAATGTTTTGAATGGATTATAATGTCTACCAACCATAAATGAGCTAACAAAGGCATGGGAATGGGTTCCACGAATTGGTATCCCAAATAACTTCCCAGCTGCAACATTGCTGTCAAAAGACAAGAAAAAGCAGAGACACTGATGAGAAATAATAGTTACACACAAAAAAAAGAACATTTAACATATGCGTGGTTGTATAGGACCATTGCATTTCCAGGACATGATATTTCCATTGTTTCATTCCTACCTGGTAACTTGTATTGAGCAATAAAATCATGATCACATAGTAAACCAAATACCTTAGGATATAGTTAATGTAATTCCACTGCAGTTGATAAATATCACCTGAAAATGGATTCCTAATCTGGTCATTTACACCAAAAAAATAATATTTTCAAGTTATTTTCAACCCAGGAATTGGTAGTATTAGCAGTCACCATTTTAAAGATAAAACTGTATTTGTCCTTCACTTTTTCTCTTATTTTGCCTTCTATAAAAACAATTTCAGCACTTTGCATATGGCTATATCATTCTAGCATAAAGACATTGATCCAGCAATGAAGTACTCCTTACAAAGTTTTTGTTTTTTCATAATCTTACGTTCAAGCAATAAGATTTATCATAGTATTTCTTAATCATATTATTCAAAGACTTAGTTTGAGGTGCCACCAAAACATCAAATCTAATGTCCTTAGAAAAGGCCATATCTCTCTTAGTGGTTCTGGAGTCTGACCTAAGTCATTACCATTGGGATTACTTTCAATGCATATCAAATAAACAGTCTCCTGAAACTAAAAGTTCTACTGAAATGTTTTTATCATCATCTTCTCTTTTTGCATTTAATACTTTAATTGGTGACTGCACTGGAGAAACCTTCAACCTTATACTCCAGCCTAAGATATTTGTCAATGAACAACTGCAAAATCAAAATACTCAATCCAACATTGCAAAATAAGAAGTTTATCATATTTGACTAAAATTTGCAGTTAAGTGGCTGTTTGGGTGGGAAAATTTTCAGAACAAAAAATATAATTTTACCATGAGAATCAGCTAATAAAGTATGGAACAATCCAACACCAAAATGAACTCAAAACAGAGGATATTACCTTGTTGCATCAAATCCTCCCATATAGCAGTACTTTGATGCCCCTATTGCACCATCAGGTCCCTGCACAGAGATTGAAAGTCTTTCTCATACGAATAACCTATCAGTTCACAGAACAAAGGTAAAGGCAGAAAAGAAAATTTTAGATAGCAACCTGGGCCCTTCGAAGCCCAAACTCAAGAAGAAGTTTCGATTTTCCAGACACAAATCGATGCCTTGCTGCGTTAGTTGCCACCAAAGATGCATAATTAACAAGATTGAGTAATGGAGTTTCCAGCAATTGGACAACCTAAAACAATAGCAGAGAAGCATTAAAACACACCTCAAGCATAAAACTTTAAGCCAAACAGGAAGTTATCTACCACAAAATAGACATGGATTATCTAAGAATTAATGCATAGATGAAAATAGGTACTAGGCATGGTAACAAAATTTTGCCGCCTGCTACTTGGTCTTCTTTGGATCAAATGGAGTGGTGGATGAGTGGAAGAGGGAGGCATAGTAGGGCTTGAGTTCAAGTTTTTCTGGCACTTACAGCAATTGGCCCATCTATTCTCATCAGTGGCACCTTCGGGAAGACAACTGTTCCCTCTGGAACAGCATATACTTCAACCTCAGAGCAGTCCAGTCCTCTAAGATAATCAAAGAAGCCATTCTGTAGTTTAGCAGTAAACAGCAATTAGCAAACAATTATTTGTTGGTAGAATTTACACATAACCATTAAAACAGCGCAAATATCTTATAAATGTTCTGAAAATGTCACTATAAAGCACCTAAATCACTAATTGTGAAACTGCTGACAATCCTATCAAAAGAATATAGTAAGCAATAATAAAACATGAACATGGGAGCAAGTACAAACAGCAATTCATGAACGGTCATCCTTCACTAAAATAATAAGTGCTTGATAGATTTGTCAAAGAATTTTTTATTTACCACAAATCATCATCTTGAAACAACATTTGTTAGCCATATTATGGACAACTAAGAAATGAAAACCTTAAACTGCAAATCAAGGATATGCAATTGACACAAACACAAGAAATAAATGTCATCATTAACCTCTATCGCAAAATCAGCTTGCATCACCAACAAGGTGAAACAATATTTTTATTTAAAAAGAATAAAGTACAAAGTGCATGGATAAAATCAATATACCTACCCGCTTATCTAAGTCAGCAAAATTAGTGGAAACCAGCTGCTTATGCAATTACAATTAGTTCTCTTCCTAAATCATAAAATTTTCAAATTCCAGCATGAACCTTAAAAACCTTCAGTGTTTAGAAGAATAACAAAATCTGAATATCACAGCACCATAATCAATAAAAATTAAACGGTTTCACTTACCTCATTAGAACCAGGCAAGCTTTCACGAATGAATGATATCTCATCCTCCCTTAGTCTAAAATTAGCAATGAATTTTATGCACTCTTCCAAACCAGCAAAGACGGTGTACTCACCGCCAAAGGGACTCTTCCTAAAATATAAGTCAAACCTGAAGAATGCAACAAAAAATATATAAGCTTATTAAACTCACGGCATTCCATGCATAATCACTTAGCGATAGATAAAGAGCACATATTGCAGCATCTCAAGAACACGGTACAACAGAGATTCAAATACTATCAAACAGTACTGTAACGTCAAAGTACCAAACACTAGGTAATTGATGACGGCCGTTTAAGGTATTAAGCCTTTGTTTGGATCCTTAATTGCACATAGAAAGGAAAGGAAATATTGAGGAAAAAAGAGGAGAAAAGAATAGAGGAGAAATTAGATTTCCTTCCCCTTGTTTGTTTTCCTAATTTATTAAATAAGGGAATTGAAACTTATAGACCTTTATGTCTTGATTATAGAACTTGTTTATCTTTTGTTAAATAAAGATACAATGGTAATTTACTTATCTTGTCTTGCTTTGTCATGAATTTTCCCTCCTTTTCTACGGAAAATATATTTGGGCTAAATTTCTGTTACTCTCCTCTCCATTCTCTCCCTTTCCCTTACTTATTTTTATCCAAATTGTATTTCTCATTCCTTTCTTTTCTCTTGCTTTCCAAAGGCTAACCGAAAGATTGAAGTGGATGAGATTTTAAAACAAACAAATTGGAAATTTAATTCCAAATATTACTTAAACGTCTACGTAAAAGTTCTTGAAAATCTGACTGATGTTACGGAGCTTATTTCTTTCCTTTCAATTTGCTTCCTCCTTATGTAGATTTTCTCCTCACAACCAAACAGAATCAACAAGCACAAGAAAAACAAATAAATTAACAAACACACACATGAATAAAAACGGACACTCACACTGCTCGCTCCTGATTCTTTCCAGCTTTCCAATACGCATAGGCCATTGTGAACTGATAAAGATCCGTTAACAGAGGCGTTACCATCGGATTAGTCGGCCCGTCCACGGTCCGACCTGAGGCACGCGGAGCTTCGTCTGGCCCGTTCATCTTCACCTCCATAACTTATTCACAAACACGCACGCACACACACTCTTGAATCCAATACGCACACTTCTCTACGCTATAAATAAACAATCACAGAGAAAAGTCCGACACCTAAATTCTCAGGAGGCAATAAGCGTGAAAGAGACGAAGGGAAAAGCATAACAAAGACTTGGAAAAGAGAAAAAAGACCGGGACAGCGTGGAAACGAAGGCGACGAACGGATGATTCTACGAACTAGGAAACAAACCAGAAATGGCTTAATATGAGTTATGCTTTATTATTTATTATTTATTATTTATTATTGACCGTTGAAATGATTCGACCTTGTATGATCCAATTTGTATTTTTGATATGAACCAATCGTTCGTTTCACCTTTCTTTCCCATTTCACCTAATTATTTATTTCCAGGTCCACTAAATCCTTAGACCAACTCCAACGCATGTCTAAAATGGAAGAAAAACACTATAATGGAAGAAAAATCAACTCTTTCAACCTTTTCTTTTTTTTTATCATTCGTTCTTTCTTTTTTAATTCTTTCATTCTTTATTTTATTATTTAAACAATATTTCAATATTTATATTATATATTTATTTAAGTAATTATAACTTTATAGTAATTTTAAGGTTTAGTCTCATGTTTATAAATATTTTCATTATATGTTTATAAATTTATAACTATTTACTTATGAATAAATATTTTAAATAAATAATTATAAAAAATTTATTAGAAAACATCAAATAAGTAAACCATAAATTCATTGATATTAATAGTCGAATAAAATAATAAATTACAAAAAAGAAAAAATAAATTAAAACATACATACCTAAATATTAATAGTCAAGCGGTATAATTAAATTAAAAAATACAAGCAAAATATAATTAGCTATTAATACATTATCGAAAATTTTAATAATCTGTACCTTTTTTGGTATAATGAATATTATGTCTCTTTTTTAACTTCAAAATGTTTTTGATTTATGATATTCAATAAAAGTTGATGTTTGATATTACGTAATTATATTGTCATTTAATATATTTAAATACTATGAAATAGTGCAATATATCTCATATATTATTTCATTTAGTATTATCTAATAATAAATTATAGTTAATTGAAATTTTATTATTTATTATTTATTAACATAAAATTATAAAAGCAATAATATTGTGGATAAAAATGTACACAAATAAATAAAGTTGGGTTAATTTTATAAAGTAATTTTAATAATAAAAAATGAAAGGTAAAAAAAAATATATTGAGAACATTCTTTTTTGGTATGAAAAATAGAGCTATGAGTTGGAGTAAAAAGTGCTCTAGCATCTCCAAAATGGAGAAAACTCTACTCTATGAATGAGTTAGAGATGCCCTTAGAGTAACGATAAAAGTGGACTAAATCATAATATATGACAAAAGAGGATATTTGGTGACATCTTTACGAATGCAATAACAACAATATTTAATATAAATTTTGCTAAAACATAAAATTTAAATAGTTCATATAATATATAACCTTACTTTTAATTAATAAAGAGGTCATTCAAATGTTTCCTATAACAACTAGTAATCAAGTATTTTTTGCCTTAATTTTATTTCTTTGAACTTTTCCTTTTATTATTTATTTACAATATATGTATATATATATATATATATATATATATATATATAAAGACTAAAGAGAGATCAAATCTGGTGGCTGAAATGACTAGGTAGTATAGGTACTGGACCTATTGCTATATCAACAGTGATATGTGGAATGTAACCAAGTAAGCAGGGACAAATACTGGAGGCTTCGGCGATAAACACAAGAAGCAGACTTCTGAGTAGATGGTAGCGTTGTGCCAGATTGGTTCGTAAGTTCAAATTAACAATTGAAAGTGTAGCATATCTTAACCTTTTGTTGCTTTCGTTCCTATTCATAGCTTATACACACTGACACACAGATTATCGTTACTTACCCTCAATGACCGCACTACAGATATTAGCGTATGTTTTTATGGAAGCAAGTGTCCATTAAGCATAAAACAACAACAGAAGACAGAAGAGAACTTGTCTATTAACTCATTTCTGCCTCCTCATCTCTAGATTGTTGTGGCACATAATTAAATGACTTGACTTCTAAAGAAAAGAACTCCCTAATAGTGTGTTTGACACTCGGAAAAGTTCCAAAATCTAGGGATTCACCGGTCTTCTTCCACGGAAAGGCACTTCAAAGTTGGTTTTCTAGTAATTGTCTAAAATCCACAAACATTAGATTTTTAATTTGAATGGGTTAAATGATTAAGTACTTTAGTTTCTTGAATTTTTAAGAATTATTCTTATAATTTAGTGATCTATTTTGGTAAGCTCACAACTTAGTTTCTTCTTCTTGTTATTTTACAATGTTTGGTTTCCTGCTTGACAACAAAAATGATTCAGGAATTGACCCTTGCGAAATGGGGTAAAATTACAAGGATATGAAGACAATGTTGGATGGAGAAAATATGCAAGAAGACAATCAAGTCTGTCGTTACATTTAATCCTGAGAAAGAGTCACTGTTCATCAGACTCGTTACCTCTTTCAGACTATTAACATCCAGAGTGAAGACCTTGAACACATGAAAACCAAAGGACATGTAATACGTAATACAGTCCTTATTACGTATTTAGGGTCATACATGAAAGAGTAAAAACAAATTAAATATAGAATATCTAATTTCAGTTCTATTCCAAATTTTGAAGTAGTTTTTGATGCCGAAACGAACTCCGATCTTCTCAGAACAGTTGAGGAAGTTGTTCACTGACACTCAGTTTAAGTCTTTCTATAATTTTCTCAATACACAAGTTCTCTTAACGGGTTAAAGAACCATATGCTTACGATTTATATAAATAACTGTAGGAGATCTTAACTTTTACATAACTTCCATATCGGGTTTTCCCATCACAAGATCGATATGGACCAGGTCCACACTAAAAAAGATTTATTTTTTACCCGGACTTCGACCCATTAATCTAAATCATTTATTGGGTCACTTTATTATCTTTAATTGTATCAAATTTCGTAACTTAACTGATAATTTATTAAAAGCCAAAATTACAATTAATAGTTGTCCACTTAATAGGAAAAAGATAAAATTGTCCCTAAGGACAAAAATGTCTAACAATCTCTCCCTTGGACAATTATTAATTGCAATTTTTGTCCAGTTCAAAACAGTTTAAAAATTCAGTTAAGTTACGTTACTATATTGGTACCAAATTTTTAAAAAAATATTTGATCCAAAGGTAATAAAAGTCCTACATTCTATCCTGCAAGGCTTTCGATACCGAAAAATATCAAACACATGTGTCATGTGTGACACAGGTCCAATATAATCACGAATATCTAATACTTCACTAATATGAATGGGAAAATAGGGTGTGGCAAACTAAGATGATACCTGTATGATCTAAAATATATCTTCGTCGTTTGTAGGTCTTAATTTCTCCAACTTTATGCTAAACTGCATGTGCTAAACTGCAGTAGAGAAATCTCGTTTTCTCTTACCGAATGCTAAACAGCATTAGAGAAAACTTGTTTTTGGTAATGCTGTCGCCTGCAACCAAATATAAAAGAAACTACTTCCGTTAAAACAAATTAATGTAGTAGCGGTAAGCGAATATCGTTCCCACGAGGAGTCTTTAACGGTAAAGGTTAGCTAGTTCAGACGAAAATAAAAAAGGGAGTTTTGTCACGACAATTATATAAAATCAAAGAGAAAAATAGCAAATTGAAATAATAATTAAATTTGAAAATTCAATAGGAAAAATACCTTAGTTTCGGTCATCGATGTTATCATGTTATTATGGATCCTCGTCATAAAATTGCAATTATTAATAAACATTCATTGGGGGAAAATCTCTCTTAAATATAATGACTAGAAACATGTATTCTAACAATCTTATTAAACAATAACCTAGATATGATCATAGGTAAACTGAATAATAGCATTAAGAACCAATGACAAGTGAAAAACATGTACGACATGCAATCAATCAAGTAGATATTTTCTTAGAATTTTCCAACTCTAATGTAGAGAGGTTAATCCTAATTGCTACTTATGGTTACCGAAATTGAATGTCAGATTTCGTTAAACTAGGGATTGAACCAATTAATCTCTAGTTGCGCAACTAGAACCCAACGAATCCAATTAAAAAGACAGATATGAAAATATCCAATATTCATCACTAATCATGAAAAATATCCAGATTATCTCACCATAACAGCATGTAACATGGATCTCTCAACCAAGATAAGAAAATTTAGCTACTCACACTTGAATTAAAATCAAAAGAAATAATAAAAGAAACAGTCTCCATAACAGGTCTTTCTAACGAAAGTAACGAAAATCCTAAGTGAAAATATGCAGAATGTAAAGAACAATAAACCCAGAAAAGTACAGCAAAGAAACCTAACCTAAACCTACGACTCCTTCCATCTCCCCTAATACATATATATATATATATATATATATATATATATATATATGTGCGGCACCCACTCTCGCTCCTAA
>JANZLC010000200.1:24835719-24875703 GCA_026413385.1 Erythroxylum gracilipes
AACTGAACGTCATATTTCGTTAACCTAGCGGTTGAATCAATTAATCTCTAGTAGCGCTCCTAGAAACCAACAAATCCTATTAGAAATAATAGATCTGAAGATATTCAATGTTCATCAATAATCATAAAAAGTATCCAGAAAATCTCACCACAATAACATGTAACATGGATCCCTTAAACCAAGATAAGAAAATTAACTACTCATACTTGAATTGAAATCAAAAATAATAAAACAAATAGTCTTCATACCTGGACTTTAATGAAAATAATGAAAATACCTAATTGAAACTATGAAGAAACGTTAACAGCAAGAGGACAATTGAAGGTGCGGCAGCCAAGACTCCTAAAACCTACTATAATACCACTTGGAATTGTGCAGAATGTAAAAGCAAGAAAATGAAAAAGGTATGGCAGCCAAAAAGATCCTAAAACCCTATTCTAAACCTAACCTCATCTACGACAGTCTCCTCCCCCAATACATGTATATATATGTGCGGCAATCACCATGCTTCCTATTTCATGTAAATCTCTTCTTTTTCTTGTTTTGATTTGATCCAGATCAGGTGGTCTTTTAATTTCAGTGAAAGACTTCTTGGAAAGAGGGTAAGAGAATCTTGGATGATTGTGTTTTAATAAAAATGAATTCTGGAAAATCTGCAGATTTCAGATTCCATCCTTAAGTGTGCCCCTAATCTCTGAATTTTGTCCAGATTGGGGATTTCGTATTTCTTTCCTTCTTTTGCATCTTTTTTATCCTTTTTCGTCCTTAAAGTGTTGAAAACTATCTGTAAACAATTATAGAACAATTCCATTAAATTCGGATAATAATTTCAACACCTTAACAATAATTACGTCCAAAATATGTGCAATTAAATTGACTTATCAGTTTTCTCTCACCAAATGCTAAACTGCATTAGAGAAAACCTTTATGTTCTCCAACTGAATGCTAAACTACATTAGAGAACCTTTATTAGATTAAAATCATATATCCCTCTATGTCATATGAAACTTTAAGGATATCCATACAAACTTTATGTGTTTAATGACATTGACTCAAGGTCAATCTTTATATATGCCCAATGACCTTTAAAATGCTTAAAATCAACACAAATCTTAAGGCTTCCGTATGTATTATGACTATATACAAAAGCAATTATTACTGAGGATAAAAGAAAATGATTATCTTTATTAATAAATAACCATAATGTCATAATACATCAAAATATACAAATTTTTAAGGAGCAAATACAGTGATCTCTAACTACTGCTGTCTAAGGACTTTAACACGCTCATATTGGATACTTGTCTAACAAACACTGATGTGGAAGTCCTTTAGTCAAAGGATCAGCTAACATCTCCTCAGTCCTGATGTGCTCTATTTCAACGTCATCCTTCTGAATTAACTCCTTTATGGTCAAATGTTTGACCTCCAAATGCTTAGACTCTGTGATATTCTTGTTGTTGTTACTGAAAAACACTGCAGCAAGATTATCGCAATATAACCGAATGGGTCTAGCAATCGAGTCTACCACAAATAACTCAAAAATCAAGTTTCTGAGCTAAACCGCTTGTGCAGCAACTCCATAACATGCAACAAACTCTGTATGCATGGTCGAGCAAGTTACCAGTGTCTGCTTCACACTCTTCCACGATACTGCACCATCTGCCATTATAAAAATGTACCCTGATGTGGATTTGCGATCATCTGGACACATAGCAAAATTAGGGTCTGAATACCCTATGAGGTTTAAATTGTCGACCTTTCTGTTTGTCAACGTATAATCCTTGGTACCCTTTAGATATCTCAACACCCGTTTGACTGCATTCCAATAACTCATACCTGGGTTTGATAGATATCGGTCCAGCAGTCCGACAACAAATGTAATGTCCGGACTAGTGCACACCTGGGCATACATCAGGCTACCAATTGCACTATAGTACAGGACATTCCTAATTGCCTCTCTCTCAACTTTTTTTTGGGCACTGTGCCAAAGATAATCTCTCACCATGAGAGATAGGTGCTACAAACAGCCATATTAAACCTTTGTAAAACTCGCTTAATGTATGCTCTATGTGAGAAGCTCAGGGAGTATTGAGATATGTTCTGGTGAATCTGCTTACCGAGGAGATGCTTCACTTAAATCCTTCATGTCAAAATGTTTGACCAAAAGTTGCTTTACTTTATGCAACATGGTCAAATCATTTGACGCGAGCAAGATATGATCGACATACAATAGTATGAAGATGACTTTGCTCCCCTGGCCTTATAGTATAATCATCTTTCTACTTTGTTCTCTACAAAGCCGAATGAGGTCAAAGCCTCATAAAACTTTAGGTACCATTGTCTGGAAGCTTGCTTTAAGTCGTATATTGATTTATTCAACTTACAAACTTTATTAGTTGCCTCTTGATCCTGAAATCCTTCAGGTTGCTTCATATAGACCTCCTCATAAAGGTCACAATTCAGGAAAGTGGTCTTAACGTCCATTTGACGCAGCTCTATATCATAATGAGCTACTATTGTCGTAATCACTCTAAACTTATGAGGAAGAGTATAACCTTCAGATTGAATGATGAATGTCATAAAAGTTTTGAGGAATTGAAGCATCGGTTGACTACAACACCGATGTTAACTATTCCATTAGGAATTGGAGGATATGTAGTATACAGTGATGTTTCGCATCAAGGATTGGGATGTGTACTGATGCAATATGGCAAAGTGATAGCCTATACATCGAGACAACTAAGGTTTCACGAGATAAATTATCCGGTATATATTTTAGAGCTTGCTGTAGTTGTTTTTGCTCTAAAGATATAGAGACGTTATTTATATGGAGAGACATTCCAAATATACATTGATCATAAGAGTTTGAGGTATCTGTTAAGTCAAAAGGAATTGAACATGAGACAGAGGAGATGGGTAGAGTTATTGAAAGACTATTATTGTACAATTGAGTATCATCTAGGAAAGGCTAATGTGATGGCTGATGCTTTGAGTCGAAAGTCTAATAGCAGTGTAGCTCAAATTCAGTTATCGAGATTACCAAGCTTAATTCATTTGAGAGCTTTAAATGTGGAGTTGAATCTAGAGCATAATGAAGCATTGATAGTCACACTAAAGTTGAGACCGATGTTGCATGATCGAATTAGAAGAGTTTAGAGTAAAGATTCTGAGATGTTGAAACTGATTAAGAAAGTTAAGATGAATCCGAATTCTTAATTTGAACTAAGAGATGAGACACTATGATTGAAACATAGGCTGTGTGTGCCTAATGTGGATGATATGAGGAAGGAAATTTTAGAGGAAGCTCATATGGCCGCTTATGTTATGCATCCTGATACCACCAAGATGTATAATACCCTGAAGCAGCATTTCCGGTGGCCTAGAATGAAGAAGCAAGTAGCGGAATATGTTTTTAAATGTATAACATACCAGCGGGTTAAGGCTGAGTATCAAGCTCCAGTTGGGAAGCTACGTTCGTTGTTGATACGTATTTCTCTTGTTTATATTCTTATTTAGATCCACATACATATACCAGTGGGAGGGCGCACCGCGTGAGCCACGTGCGTTGCATGCCCCACACGGGTTTGCCCGCGTATGGTGCCACTTGGCACACGCTATTGGTGCATGCAACACATACGCTATCCGTACCGCCGCATTCTCAACTCCTTTAGCATCATCTGAATGTTGCATCACCCTCCAACGAGGAGGGCGATTTTTGGTGTCCCTGGATTCTGTTTGACCCGTTTTTGACTTATTTTTCATAGCTAGTCTTATATATACTACTTTTACATAATTATATAAGTAAAAAAAACTAAAAAAGAACCAAAAATTGAAGAAAACTGTATGAAATGGAAACTGAAAAGACCTTCGTTTCCGTGAACTCAATCATGTAACCGCTCTGATATCACGTATAATATATAGTACACACCTTATTACGTACCCAGAATCATACATAAAAGGGTAAAAACGAAGGAAATACATAATATCTGATTTCGATTCCATTTTGAGTTCCGAAGCAGTTTTTGATGCCGAAACGAACTCTGATCCTCCCAGGACAATTGAGGAAGTTGTTCACCGAAATTCAGTTTAGGTCTTTCTACAAATTCCTCAATACACAAGTTCTCTTAATGGGTCAAAGAACCGTATGATTACGATTAATATGAGTAACTATAAGAGATCTTAACTTTTATATAACTTTCATATTGGGTTTCCTCATTACAAGGCTGATATGGACCATATCCATACTAAAAAAGATTCATTTTTTACCAGGACTTCGACTTATTAATCTAGATCATTTATTTGGTCACTTTATTACCTTTAATTGGATCAAATTACGTAACTTAACTGATAATTTATTAAAAACTAAAATTACAATTAATAGTTGTCCGCTTAATAGAAAAAAAACAAAATTGTCCCTATGGACAAAAATGTCTAACACAACATTGCAAGGTAATGTCATAGAAAAGAAATTTCCCACAAAACACAATTTTGGGTAGCAGAAAAGAGAAGATTTTATGTTAAGATCATCGTTTAATATTGCAAAAATGGAAGTTAACAAGAAAAGAGAGCAACACTCTACAATATCCCCCTTCTTGTTGGCATTATAAACCGAATCAAAAGAGGCTTCAACTATGGCTAAGTTTACAATTAGAAGTCCCATCTCGTGGGCAATCTGAACAAAAATAAAGGCATGGAGGAAAATTTTGCTTTCTAGAGATTAGCTAGATCTGTTGCATCTTTTCAGCCCACTTCAAAAATCTTGTCGTTCCATTTTAAGTTCATGACATGGATCTCTTGTTCCTGTTTGCTTGCTGTGAAAATGTGCATGCCAAGGAAAGTGAATTCAGTACACAATGATCAAGGAAGGAATTTTACTAGTATAGCGTATCTACCCTTTTGAGGCTTGAGAAGGCAGAAGATTCTGTTCCAGGTTCTTCAACAGGAGACCTGCGTTCTGATGTCTTCCCATCATGCACACTTCATTAAAACTGCTGTCCGCCGGGTTAAATGGTCGTGTTTCCAAGGGAAGTGACATGTGAACTCTGCCTCCCATTTCAAACTCTTGGGACAATCAAAGGACGTGTCAAAGCAGGCCTAATACTCTTGTACACTGTATCCAGAAGGCACGGAAATAATGTGGCTTTGATCCAAAAATGATTTTACTTACCTGATGCATTCCTTTCAGAATGATATGCATTTAATTGTTGACGATGAACATCTTCCCCACAAATTTCCTCAAGTCCGAAGGGACCAAGTTGATCCTGGATCGATTGTTCTAAACCAAATGAAGAATCCGAATTTATTATATTTAACACATTAGGTGCTGATAGTTGATTGGATGCAGGGCAGTCGGTTTTCTGGAGATTCAGCATGTTTTGTGTTAGAGCATGGGTGTTTAGAGGAGCACCAGTGACATTCATATGCTGAGCCCGATTTCCATTGCCAACTATATTTCCTGGTTGAGAGAGATGAATAGGCTGGAGGAGACCTGGGACAGAAATCGGGTACAAACTGATTCCATTTCTCAATGACAACATCTGCAATTAAAGCAGGAGAAAGCAGTGTCAAGATTCTGTCATTACCTTTTCTTTTCGTTAAAAAGAAAGGATTCTGACATTAATTCTTTAACACTTGAGATTGTGATTTCCTAAGGGTAAGAACATGCTTGAGACCAACCCCAAATTACATAAAAACATTTCGATGGATTATACAAGGAGAAAAGGGACAAATTATATAGAACTACAGAAACTTGTAAAGAGTATGACAAGTTGATTACATTATTCTTCAAATAATTAATTTTAGTTATTCATAGGAAGAAGCTAGTTCTTTTAATATTAATCAATCAACATAAAATCAAATTAACATAGACAACATCTTAACCTCATATGATGAAGAAGACGGCATTTAGAGGATGGTTACTCTTGCCAATATTGTCCAAGATTATGGCAGAGAGATACAAAACCTTCCATTGATAATAATAGCTTGAAACTGTTTATAGCTAAAGCATTCAAGATATTCTCAAACCTGCACTTGAAGCTGAAGCTGTTTGAGATATTCAATAGCTTCATCAAGCATAGAAGCCTTATCCGTCTGCCACAGATAAACATTCCATTAAACTCAAAGGCAAAACACTGGAATGTAACAAAATTAACAAGCTAGCAGGTTCTCAAACAAGAGAGGGGCATACTTTATTGGAGTTGGGTATGAGGTTTTGCAGAGCTTTCATTTTCTCATTAATCCTACTCCTCCTTCTCTGCCAAGCAACCCCAACCAGATATAAAAGAAAGAGGATGATGATATAAGAATACTATACGACTAGAGAGCCTTAGTTCATGAAAAACCAACCTTTTCCGACAAATTGTGAACTTCTGCTGCTCTGCTTCTTTTGGATGATTTGCGTGGAGGAGCCTGCTTTGCTGGTACCTCATCTAACCCAGCTTCAAGACCCTCCTGCATGTATTTTCTTTTCAGATTGTTTCACGGATTTAACCTCTAAATCATATATACAATAGCTTAAAAAGAGTTAAATCCTTCTTTAAACGATAGACAACCAAAAATAAACCTTAAGATACGAAGAAAATAATTGTCACTTCTTAACCATTTCCTCGTTTAAGTGTGGATCATCACAAGGAAAATGCAACACTTAACCAAGAAAAGTCCGATGCATAAAAACTTCCAACTCTCTTTCCTTCATTTTCCGAGTAACCAACAAGAGTAAAAACCCGAAAACGGTGGGCGAAAGTAAAAGCACCTCGCTTTCTTCATCAAAGTCATCAGTCTCGTTACCACTAGCTCCTCCAACCGACGATGACGACACGTTCACATTCACATTCCCCGAGAAACAACCACCATCATTCTTCACCCCCTCACCCAAATCCATCCCCAAGATCGAATCTTGCCCAAGACCTGATCGGCAAAGACGGCTCTGATCTTCAAACTCCGACGTGACCATCTCCTCCTGTAGACCATTGTTGGCTGCCATTTGCAACGACGACGACGACGACGAACGAAGGAACATTTGATGAAGAAAAAGCGACATGTCATCTGATGGACGGTGATCGCGAACCATTGATGAAGACGAACAAGTGTTGGTGTTTTCATAATTGTACATATCCGCCATTTTTCTCTTAAATTCTCTCCCTCTCTCTTCCTTCCTACACTGTCATTAGCAAGGACTAGGAAAGTACTGGTTCACAGGGCGCTTTATATCAAATTGTTTCAAAGCTCACGCGACACTTTAGCGTGTGGAGGTAAAGCTTCTTGGAATTGTAAAATTTGGTTACGATCTGTCGTGGGTGCAGAGGGATATGAGTATATGATTGGTCTGTGAAAGTAGAAATTTAACTGCTGGTGTCAGGTGAAATTCACACCCTGTCGCACGTGAGGCACATCAAACTGGTAACATAGGTTTTAGTGAATAATTAATTGTTTAATTGAATTAAGTTAATGACTAATTCGGGATTCCGTACTAAACAGAATCTCTGTCCCTGGTTCGTGTTGGACCAACTCAACGTGCATAAAGTCGTTCCATTTGTGCTTTAAACAATACAAATTAGGCTTTCTATGAAGACGCATTATCTATAAGAGCATATTTTCAGATACAGTACCTTCAACTTGAAGCACGTCTCTGATAACTCCGCACGAAAACACTTTCTACGTTCACACCACCAACTTGCGTCATCTTTCACTTTTAAAGTGGCCTCTTGATCGTGGACTTTCTAGGTCTTGATAGTATAATAATGGAATTATTAGGCTCTTCACTCCTCTCTGCCTGGAAGCTTATCTTTCTACCTAGTAGCTACCTAGCTACCTAGCCCTAGCTCTTCGTGTGAAACTTGACTAGACTGCATAACAACGCCACTCTATTTCAACTGTTATTTCCTGGCATGAAACTTTCCTTCTAAAGTCCATGGGATGATAAGATTTGCCCTTTCAACAATCTTTGGTTGCTTGGACCAGTTTGCTTAGAAATTTGATTGAGAGATGGGACAGGGTAGCAAGTTACATTAGTTATTATTTCTTTTCTCTGTAGATGGGAAGTTTTAAAAAAAAGGGCAATGTACATGCAGATTCTTGTGGCGAAGAATTCTACTTGATGTTGTCAGGATATGTATCTTAGTTCTTGTTGGTCAAGTCATTGCGAGTTGTAATGATCATGAATACTACTGCCTTTTTTAACATTTTATATTGAGAAGATAACGAAGACTAAACTTAACATTTCCTCTTCCTTCTCTGCTAACTTGAAGCTTTAATGTGTTAAGTTACCGTTTTACCACAATAGCTTAAGCTGTTGTGTAAGACCAATTTAATTGGTTTTATATATTCTCTAACACGCTCCTCAAGTGAAAGCTCTTTGGGCTTGAAACTTACACAGGCTTACTCTACCTTGTGTTGAATAACAGATGGGTGGCAGGATTTGAACTTATGACCACTTGGTCACAAAAGCTCTGATACTATATTAAATGACCGTTTCACCACAATAACTTAAGCTGTTGTGTGACGTCAACTTAATTGGTTTTATATATTCTCTAACAAAACGTAATTTTATCTACCTAACTCGCCAGCTGAAACCTTAGCATTACCAGCGAGAATGCCTAATCGACTTCATTTATGGCATCAGTTTTCGATCGAAGTTTACCTGTCAACAACACTTCCGATCAGTTCTGACACACCCACAACAACCAAGTGCGCGTTCGCGTACACAAGGAAGTAAGGAGCACACAATGAAAAGTCTTAATAAATCGGCTCAGAATAGTGAGTTGCGATTACAAACAAGTATTGCAAAAGTAACGTGTCCAGTCCAAAAGCCTAACCTTTATAATAAAACCTCTGACTCTGGGCTAAGGCGTTTGAAATATATATATATATATATATATATTAATAAAACAAGGAAAGAAAACAAACTAAATTAAATTAGTACAAAGAGCGGTGGTATAACGCGTCATACTGATCTTGAAGGAGACAGTTCAAAATAATCGACAGAAGCGTCTAAAGAATGTAAACTCTGGGCCTGAGAGGATAGCTAGAGAGGCGTTTGAAATATTAGACGGGAACTCCTTGCCCTGACACGAATACCAATGAGGCCGACTACATTACATAGCTTTTGAATCGTAACCATTGCATGAGTTTCAGCAATTTAATTGCATGTACGTTTTCGGTGTCATGGAAGTTAGAATGGAGTCGAATAGATCTTTAGATCGATCGAGGACAGAGGCTACCTATATATCCTATAATATCGCCAACTGCCAGTATTTGTTGGCCTTTTAGCTCCGTGATTGTAAGCTAAGAGGCCTTGCATTAACTACTCAGAAGATGCACCTTCTTTTCAAAAGGTACCAAAGGGAAGTGGACAATGTATATTGATTGATGCAGTAGAAATGATACCAACACTAGTGCCGATTAAAGTGGTAGACATTTTTTCTACATACAGTCCCTAATTAATATGTACACTCTTCTCTTTTTCCTCGTTAGAATGACTAGTTAGGCCAAACTACATAAGCAAGTGATGTTGGCTTTCATTTTATATGTTGTCTGTACACTATTTTTCTTTCTTATGAAGAGTTTTCACCTCACTATTCAAATGCCATTTTTAATTGATTTTTTATATGAATAAAAGTTGGCAAACCTATATTTATGAATAATTAGAAAGTCATGTTAATATACAATTAGAAATTTTAAACTATATTTTGTAATGATTATAATTGAATAAAACTAAGTTGTTACAGTCTAATCGTCCCACATCAGTAATAAAAGAGACTTATGTGAGGTTTATAGGCTTATAGACTCTCTCATCCTTCAAGATAACTTTTAGGGTTAGTTCTCCTATAAGACCTGTAATCAATGGTATCAGAGCTAATATCACTCCTTTAAGTCCTCGTGTCACGTCCATGAGTAGTGATGTCGGCATTGCAATGTTTGCCCGGGGCTAGAAAAGATCGAGCACATAGCGAGCCCGTGGATACGTGGGTGATGACGCCAGTATATCAATGTTCACTCGAGGTTAGAAAAGGTCCAACGCACAGTCAACCAGCCGATGTCTGGGTTGCGAAGCGTGGTAGGATGTTATAGTGTAATTGTCCCAAATCGGTAATAAAAGAGACCGATATGGAGTTTATATGCTTATGGACTCTCCCACCCTTCAAGCTAACTTTTGGGGTTGGTTCTCCCATAAAACTTGTAACAACTAAGTCATCTTATTTCCGTATCAGGAATGTATCACGAGGTTGCTTCACAACAAAGTCAACTAATGTTTCAGTCAAAGTCGCTAAAGATTGAGCGATTAAATTTCAAGTTACATAAACAAAATCGTAACTTAAAGACATGAGACTTAGTATTCTTCACAATTCTACCACAATCTGCTAATAAAATATGAGCATCGGGGATGTATGAAAGTTTTTCGTTTCTACTGTAATTGAAGTGACAATTTATTTAGTAAATATGTCAATTTGTCTTTACATATATTTGACTGAAAATTAAATCGGTAAGATAAAAAATTTAAGGTTTAAAAAATTCCTGTCAAAAATTGAATAAAATTAGAGATTTTGAAATATGATTGAAAGATATTGTTCTTATTCATTGAAGAATTTGAAATTTAACTAAAAAGGGAGATTATTAAATAAAAATTAATTGATTTATTTTAGTTTATAAAACTTATTAATTGACGAAAATTGATCGATTAATTAATAAATAAACTTTTGTTTAACTAAAGTCAACAAGCTAGGCCCAAGTTGACTGGCACGTAGCCTGATCGAAAGTGACAAAACTAAGCCCTTTTTTTAATTAAAAGAAGATAAATCGAACCGATCAACCTATAGTCGAGCTTGGTCAGAGTCGAGTCCTGTGAGCAACCTAGTTATAATTTATAAAAGTGAAATAGAAACTTAAATATGAAGACAATAAGATATAAGGCTTAATATTCTTCACAATTCCACGAACCAATCATCACAAGATTATAGTGGATTTGTCCAGTTAAATTTATGTTTTATAGTACATATAAAAATAGAAATATTTTTCTTATTAAACAAATTATTAGGACAAGTAAAGGTCGTGACGTCCTGAATCAAATGATATGATTTTCAAATATTTTTTACTTAAAGTGTAAAAATTAAGATAATTGTTAAAATTTTAGATGGCATCATGCTAATAATTTGGTTGGAAATTAGTTAAGCTTTCTCTTAAATTTAAATTATAAGTTCATGCCTATGAAACACAAGCAATTTGTTCATTAGAGGTTGATTTTAGGTCTTAGGCAGTTTTTTAAAAATATTATTATTAAAATAAATAAGTGAAGAAATTGCATCAATTTAGCTAGGCATTATCCGACATTTTGTTCTGATCCTTATCCAATGTGAACCAAAAGCAATCAATAACAAAAAATCATTTCCCAAGTCATAATCCACATTGACATTACAAGTACCTTGTTCATGGTCACTTCACTCCAACAAATGGTTATTGACTAATTGTAACATAAACTTCAAGTGGGCAATGGAGCCTCCCTGACCTCCATAGTTAGCATCCAACTGAATTTGTTTGGTTCCTAAATTCTCATTAATTTCCTTGAGAGAATCAGACCTTTCACTATCAATCCCGATCACTGTCATGTCCGACCAGTCGTCACCTTAACCAGACGCAAAGTTATTAAAATGTTCTTTTGTCCATCCCATATAATTGTCAATCTCTTTAAGGCAGTCTTTTCCCATCATTTCCCTTAGCTGTCACGACCCCATTGGTCCTATAGATTTCGTATCCAAACTCCTCTTATGTCTACTGCCATACGGATGGGACCACCATAATATCCATGTCACGATCAATAAGCGTCAGAGATACGCACCACCCAGGAACATGATCGGGATATGGGAAGTCAAACGTTAATGTTAGCCTTAGCCCACTTGAGATGCTGATCGTTTCGTGTTGGGATGTGGAACGTGAAGATCTGACGGCCGAGGATTTATGTGAAAGTGATATTTGATTCGGTACGGGAACGTTAAATTCTGGGAAATCAAACGTTCCCAAGGATTTCTCGGTGCACGTGTTGTGTCCTTAAGCGTATGTGATTATTCTGTGGCTGCGACTTCCGAGGATAATTCGACGGTTTCACTTAAGGAATAACTTTGTGCCAAAATCCGTTCTTACCCAAAGTCAAATTTCGTGTTCTATTAAATCTTATCTACATATTTTCGTAGATTTTACATAAATGTATAAATGCAATTCAATAAAATAAAATTAGAAGAGAATAACCGAAACAAAGAATTTAATGTCTTACCTATGCCAGATCGCATCAATATATTAAATTTCACGTAAATATATAAATAAGACTTATTAAAACATGATAAGAATACCATAACTGAAACAAAAATCTGATCCCGTGTTAGATCTACTAGATGGATAAATAAAATGCTTTAATACATGTAAAAACTGGGTTTTAAATACGGAGGATCTTAATCCGGACTCATTAATAGGCCCCTTTCTGTAGCTTTTAACTAATCGCAAGAGGACTTGGGTTTACCGCGAGTTCTACTTCTTATGTAGCTCCACTTGTTTTAGGTCAGTCATAACTGGACTACTAAGGTTGTATGTTTTGAGAGAACAGAGGCCAGCTTCAAGATTGATTATGTAGACATATAACCCATAATCTTTTGTTCTATTTCTTGGAACTTCATTCTGCATCTGATGACAAAAGGAATGTAAAGAATTGAAACACTTGTTCTCAAATCTTAAGAATGACTTCCAAGTAGTTTAGTACTAACTCTTTTTTTGGCTAAGCACATCCTATAGATATTTATACGTCAAATATAGCATCTTCAGAAGTTTGCTACACTCTGAAGATTATGATGTGTCCAATGTAGTAAGTATCAAAGAAAGAAAGAAGTGTTTAACTTGCATGCAAAAGAAATTGAGTCCAATTCATTACCTAAGAAAGCAAAGTTCAAAGTTCCAGATGCCAAACAAACGTTACGTTAAAAACTCCTGTTCCGAGTTGCAGTACCAGGACATCCCTATCTTATGGAATCACCAACGTCTATTTCATTCTAGAGTTTGTTGAGATTTCCATCAGATTGGTACCAATAGAAGTCCAGAACTTCTTAATGCCATGAATCATCCAGCTCATGTAATTAAGAAAGGGACTTCTGAAAAATGGGTGTCATAAACATGACTCCCAGACATGAGCAATGGACTGCAGGAAAAGAAAAGGTTGAAAAGGAGGAAAAAAAAAGCACGAAACACTATGCTATGTGCCTTATGGCAGTGATTGAAAGTGTCTGTTAATAGGAGAAAAGAAATAAGCGAGTATATCATACTTATCGATGGGAAGGAGAGAAACTTCCTCTCCCAGAACACTATCTCTAGCTTGAACACGCCTAAGAAGAAATATCTCAAACATCCAGAGCTCCCATCTTGCAGATCGGGCAGGCATTCTTCTCCACAAGCCACTGCTTAATACAATCAAAGTGAAAGAGATGACCACAATCTAACTTCGATACATTTTCCCCATCAGCAAACTCCTCCTGAAAATGAAAGCAAAAAAAAGAGGAACAGATAAAGGAATTTGTTTGATGCTAAAACAAATAGATGCTTCACATGAAAGTCAAATATTTGCATATGGAGAGCTAACCTCAATCAAATCTAAGTATTGGTAGTTATATATAAATGGTAGAGGAGCAAAACCAAGGAATTAAAACTATGTGATATATATATATATATGAATGGACCACATTAACTTGTGACAAATACTCGAGCAACTTACCTGACAGATGCAGCATGGTTCTTCTTCCCTCAAAGAGCTATTTGATCGATACTCCTGGTAAGACAGATGATTCAGAATAGTAGTCTCACTCAATCCTGTGTTGACGAATCCAATTTGAACTTGCAGGTGAAGAAGCTCCTAGAAGTGCAGAATCATTTTTGGAAAGTAGCAGTCAGAGATGCAAGTTATATGCCTGAAATTTGAAAGTCCTCTACGTACTATTACCAGAATCAATGTAAACTTAGATGCTTTAAGAAATAAAGGACTTTAATAGTGATCACCAAAAGATACAAATGTTACCTCATAACTCATGTTGTCCACATCAAGACGCATATCTTGATAAGTATCAGGCTCGTCAGGGATGCCATACAACACTGAACGGTCAATTACTATCACATCCTAACATATCACAAAAATGTTAAAATCATATAATAAAGTTCTTAATCAATTTTTTTTATATAAATTGAACAGCTTTCAACTTGCTATCTTTAAGGTAATGATTTGTTTCTACCGGTAATTGTAAATTTTCAATACTGATTTTAATATGGTAATTTGGAAACAGATATATAATAGCTGAGGTAAAGACAACTGTAAACCAGTAACAATATTACCTCAAACAGTAATGTGCCCCCTCTACGGACAATTGCCAAAGCATTGCGAACCTGTTTGAGAGCAAAATAAAGAGTTGAAACATCTAAGTCGTGGTTTCAAGAATGCCAAGACAAAACAAGGCGAATGATCCATTTAACAGTTATGGTCATAACCAAGTTTATGCATCTAACAATTACTAATAAAAGATAGTACAAAGCAGGTAATTTATATGATGAAAAGAATACAAAACGACATGTTATGTACAGAGAACTTCTAAAAGATTTGTCAGTATCCAATTTATCAAGGATAGGCACCTAACTAAACACTCTAGAAACATTTTATATAAGAGTCACTAATAGCTTGCTTCTGCAAAAGCTGGCTTTGTAGTCGCGTCTGAAAGTTACATTAGAATGCAACCTACATTTATACCAATTTTTTCTAAAGATCAATATTCTAAAGGCCAGGACAGAAATGGACTATATCTTGCTTTCTTGAAACACCCTTTGCCAGCCACTAGTCATTTACATCCTCAAAAATAGGAAAAAAATTAAGGATCCACTCAATATCTGATGAGATATTTGAAAGCATTGTTTTGGTCATTGAATCAGGACTATACATGATTTTATGTAGTTTGAGTGAGAAATCTGCATACTATTACATCTACAAAGATTGCGATGACAAAATTGCAAGTTATCACATGCTTTTCAGAGATAAAACTAACTTCAACAGAAAAGTAAAAGAATATATGGCTCAAAAAACAGGGTTAATGTACCAGAAGGAATAATATGGAGTAGAAACAATAGCTATCTTTTTCAAGGTGTATCCTCTTTTCTTATTTGGTGTTCAGTTCAGAATTGAGGGCAGTTGTCTATAATCATCAGCAATAAATATCCCACTCATGCACTGCACTGGCCGAGTTAATATTACTTTACAATGCATTGATATGTGCTTGACATATGGCAAGCTTGCTACCAATATAAAGTATGCCAAGCCTATAAAATTTTTTCTGACTTTGGCATGAAAGCTTTGGGAAGGTGTGTAGGACTTGACCAAACCTTCAACTTAAGATGGAGAGAACCTTCATATCCGGTTTCGATAAGAGTCCTGGAGTTCCTACTGTGCTTCTCCTACTTTTCCAATTTGGAAAGAACTTGCAAACATTCATATTTGGTGCCTCAAATGCTCTCAAACCCTTGATTGAAGCATATTGTTGGGTTTTGTCAAACCATGACCAGTAAATCTGGTGATTTAAGACTTCAATTCCTATATACACTATTGCATGATTCCAGTTGTAACTTGTCCAATTCATTAAGCAATGACTATAAGCTATTTTATGAGCATCAACTCCATTTCAACCAACCTTTAAAGCATCTTTATGTTTACGAGTCTGAACTCTCTGCCTTCTCACCAATCTAATGCCTCTGCCCCCACTACCCCCAAAAGAAAAAAAAAAAAAGAAAAGACAAGGAGAAAAAGAAAAAAATAAAACCAGGTAGATTTTGGCTCTAGCTTAAGTTAATCCATAGTCCAATAGAAAATGGTGCTACTCTAACAAATCATTAGAATTGATGCTAAACTGTTTGGGGGACATGGGTTCACCAACTAAAGATGAAGAATTAAGAAACAAAAGAAACGAAGTTTGTAAGGGTACTGTTTCCGTAAAGATAGATATCCTATCTAGTACCTTTAGATAGATGAATCAGAATAATGAGATAGTAAGTCTCGGCAGAGGCGAATTACCTTATTCTTGTTCTTTCTAAAAGAAAAAAGATGTTGTCAACCAGAACAATAATGTTCTGCATGCAAGGACCAAATTTCATAAAAGAATTTCTTTAATTGTACATACCTCAGATGCCAGTCTGCTTCTCCTCTGTGCAGGAGTTGCAAATCGCTGACCGACCTCAATAAGGTTATCAGTTTGTCTCTCTTCCATTATTGACAATCCTGACCTGAAGGCTTGAGGTGGAGATCCTAAAAAATTACCCGCTCTCCCGGATGGTTCCATCCCTCTTGCTGCAGGAGAAGAATTAAAATGTATGGGGGAGTGACGACTTTGCACTTGACTGCCTCCTTGATTGGCAATGCTTTGCCACACTCTCCGTTGAAATTCCTCAACAAAGCTTGACGGGCCATTCCATGTTGGAGACATTGTCTGCATAAATTCCTCAGGCATTCTTACCTGGGAAATCTGATTGGAAGCAGATGGATGACGGTGATAGAATTGTGAGCTGAAGCCATTTGGAGAACTAGAAGCAATATTGCTGCTTGACCCAGAGGAAAACATCATTGGTTCATTCTCCAGATTTCCCCTTTGAAAATCAGTAACAACCATATCATATCCTGGATTATTCCTGATATTAATGGCTGTAGGGATTGCTTCTCCACTCCTTACAGTGTAAACAGACGTGCTTGATATACCAGTTCCTGGCTCAGTGATACTATTTATTTGAAAAGGCGGAAGATTTGATGCAGCATTTGGAACACGCACCTGAGGGTTTATGAAAGTGGTTGGAGAAACTACTCCTGATGAAGAGATTGTATTCATAGTATGATCAGATGATAGCGTAGATGGCTGATCAGGCCATTGAACATTAGCATTCCTTGAGATCCAAGCCGGTAAATTGGATGGTAAAAGTTCTGGTCCATTGGAAGCTCTTCCAAGTCTAATACTTCGGTGATAGTCATCTGTTTCTCCTGCTACACTTAAACTTTGATTTGGACCAGAAACTGCATGTCCCCCAGCTCCAAGTCCCAGATTGTCAGAACTGGAAGCTTGATGCAGCAAAGAAGCTACTTCTGCACCATTCATAATTCCTGCACCCAACTGCTCTGGACGGCTAGCACTCTGGTCACTATCCATGGAACTTGATATATCTGAAATTTCACTAGAATTTTCTTGAACAGCAACAGCTTGCTGAGGTGACCTTGAGCTTTCACCCAGAAGGAGCTCTCCAGAAGGCTCAGGCAGGGTCCGTTTACAGGACAGACGTCGACTGTCAGATAGATCTTCTCCACTATTATTTTCTTCCAACATATATTCCGCAGTTCCTGATGATATTGCAACTGAATTTGCAGTGCCATTAGGAGGCTCATTTTGATTAGAACCTGGTCTGCCTGGTGGCAATTGGTTCATAATAAAGCCTGACTCCATATCCTGATAATTGCCATCAAATACAACATTCAAGTCTATGTTACGATGGGAAGCACTTGAACTGGTCCCAGGCGTATTTGATGGTCCATTTATGAGCTGACCATTTAGCAGGTTCAGATTGGAAGGATGTCTATTTTCCAGTGTTGCATCAATTCCAGCACCAACTTGAGGGGGAGAAAGTGGCCCATCTTCATTTAAGAGATCTTGAAACCGAAACTCGGGTTCAGGACTCACAGTCTCCAAAGGACCCATGGCAGGATGCCCACCATGAACCTGTGCATCACCTGGAACAATGCTATGTTGCTCCATCTGAATATTGATGCCATGGAATCCATCTTCCAAATGAATGTTCTCTGCAAAGTTGCTGGAGCCATTACCTTGGCCTGCCATTGTGAGATATATTACCTGAACCACCTGAAAAAGACTGTCTAGAATTAGGACTGCTCTGGAGATCTAAGAATAAATTCATAGTATCGGAACTTATTAGAAGGACAGTTCAAACATATGCCTTAAATACTAATATCAACTCCAATGGGTACATAAAGACACTTAGCTAGAAAGAGAAGTCACACGATACAAATGTTCACAGCAATGAAATTAGTAAGCATATGATAGAACAATTATAAAATACACAAACATTATGAAAACCAATATTCTTGAAAACAGAAGGCAAGAGAATTAAGCACAAAGAATGCACATGTTGATATAACAACAATTGCATTCAATAGGTAGTAACTAGCAATTTCCACAACTGACTGTAACTCTAATACATTCATCCAAACATAAGGCGAGGTCCTTGTTGATGATCCATATAAGCCTATCTGGAAAATCATGCATCCTAGTTTTGTGCTTGAGATGAACATAACAAGAATAACTAGTGAAATTTATGATGACCACTTTAAGCATATGTTGTATCGAGAATAGTTCATCTTCTTGACTAGTCTTCTAACAGAGAAGCAAATGCAAGAAGAGGTCCTTGTTGATATGCCTTAATAGGGATTTGTGGAGATTAAAGGCTAGAAGAATGTGGTCTCTCCCTTAAGCAAGCATGATCAACAATGCGCACTATTTTATTCATGGATTTGAACACTAATTCAAACTTCAATAAAAACAGAAAATTGAAGGGAAAAAAAAACCTTGAGAACTGGTTATCAACTGTACTCTTAAGGCATATTGAAACATAAATGAACAAGGTCAAGAATTTACTTGTGGCTTTTCAAAACCAAGCCTATACCTAACAGCAAACTAGCCATACTGTGAAAAATAATACAAGGTCACCAAAAGTTTCTTTTTTTTGATACATTGAAAAGCTATCATGGTGGAGAAGAGGCTCCCAACCTTCTCTACGAATGAGCCACAAGCCCATTAGTAGGCCTCCAAAGCAGTAATGCTTGCATGGTGAAACATACAAACTATGTAACTTACAATTATCAAATATTAATCACAGTCATGATTGTGATTCATGAAATTTTTGATTAAAAATGAAAAGAAATAGGAAGTTCAAAAACTTGAATGTAGCTAAATTGAAGGTCATCTTCCCTCGATCCTTATGATTATATTAGAAGACTCCCCATCCTCAAAAGGATAAATGAACATAGGCATTAGAAATCAACAAAGTGTTGACTGAGAAGGATATAGAGGAAATAACAAATAGCATATCCCTTGTAAAAATTGCCTTGATATCTCTTACAAGCACAAAATCTTTCTCTTATCCAAATGTCATTAATCTCTAAAGTAGAAGGAACACTTTGCAATACAAAAATAAATGCCCTCCTGTCAATAATTTATAAATCTCATCTTTGAAAAACTTTATAGGAATATACACATTTTTACACTTTTTTCAACTTGAAAAACGATAAAATTAGGACATCCATGGGAACATTTTATTAAACAATAACAGGTTTCCACAAACATGCATCAAGAGAATGTCCTTGTTGTAATGTTCATCTCCAATGGTAACTAACGTCGGATTGAAATGTTTGTCACAAACCATATCACTTCAAGATTTTCAAACCAAGATGCATATTGTTATGATACACCTCAGAGTACAAAGATGTGACTGTAAAACAATAAAAGGGATCGTTTATTTGATCATGTGGGCTAGACCACATATCCACACCAAGATCAAAGAACAATTAACAGCTGGAGCGATAGATTGGCAAGCATTTGGTTAATTAAACATCATTCAAGAAGCAGTATGGTTATTTGTATTTCATTTGATTATTTAAGAACAAACGGAAACAAATAAACTGAAGAATGGAAGACAAACTTTAACAGAAAGGGACTAGATTTTATCATGAAACCATGTAAAACAAAGAATCAAGCCATTAGAAACACACAACCTTAAAGACCACCCTAAATATGGGTTTAAAATCTATAGAGATGGTTCAGATTTTCGTTAGAGATCAATACAAGAAAAAATAAACATAAAAGGAAATAGAACTCAGTAAAGTAGCTTAAATCTACTATGAGAAATTGACTTCAAAATTGCCACTTCTGATAAACAAGTAAATCAAGATCACCAACTTCAGAGACACACACATGTATCCTCACAAGCACCAAACAAGATGCACAACCACACATAATCACTGGATTATGCATGATCACCACCAGCCACACACAAAAAAGACCACCTGAAGAAGAAAGAAGGAATACCCAGAAACAAAGAACAGGTATTGATTGGTGAGCAGTTGGAAAGCTCAAAGCTTTGGACCAAAAACAACTTCTCTCTGACTAAAAGGTGTTTGTTTGCTAGTAAAGGCATGAAATTGGGTATGAGGAAATATGGGGGTGGGATGACTGGGCATATATAGTGTGAAAAACAAGAGTGACTGAGTAAATTAAAATGGGATAACAATCTGGACAGAAAGAAATTGCCAATGTTAGAAATGAATCATAATTACAAAGAGAGTAGAAACAAGTATGGTAGTAAGGAGTCATGGTTGGCCGCTGACCAATTTGATTTGCATCCCACTTCAAAACCTCGCAATGTTGGCCTCGTGTCATCTTTCTCTGCATTGTTCTCTCTCTCTCTCTCTACAATTTTTTTTACCCTTCAAAGTTTTCTTTCTCTCTCAATATCTGGCATCTATGGAAACCAAAGTCCAGGACTATACCGCCAAAGTTTTTCGACATGCTTTAGCTGTTTGAGTTTGGTGTTGAGGAGTGGTGGTTCGTGTGTTTCTCTCTTCCTCCTCGTCCGTGTCTGTCTCTGGCCGTTTCAAACTTCCGTTAAGTGGACCCTGCTTGATTAAATCTAACTTCTTTTTTCTTTTTTTCTTTTTCTTTTTCTCTTTTTAAATTAATACGTTTTTAATAATAATCGACATTTTTTTATTTTTAAAAATAAATATTATATTTCTTATCTATTCTATTACTTGAACCAAATAGCTGTTATTTTTTAGCTTCTACTCGTTTATTTCATTTGCCTAATATTTTTTTAAGCTAATAAAAAGGAATTTCCTAAAAATTTTATTTTGTTTAATGCAATATATATTACTTTATTTTGAAAAATATACTCAAATTTTGTTAATTGCTTAAGAATTTGTCTAATAACTACTGCATTAAACTAAATATGTTTACGCACGAAAAAAAACATTATTTATAAGTTAGTTATTCTTATACATTAAATTTTACAATTCAAAAGTTTGTTAATTCAGTTATTCTTTTTAAACCATATTAATACATTAATTAGTTATCTTAATAAATAATTTGATACAACTGTCTAATAAATGCATGTTATTATTTTAATTTCGTTAATACCGGTTGTTTTAGATAAATTTAAGTAAAAAAACACTTTTCTTATTATTTAAAAAATATTAATAAATCCTTAATTTATATGAATTTTCAATTCAATATTCATATTTTGTACAAACTTTTATTAGAAAAATTTAATTGCATCCAAAATAGTTTGGGATGTTTTGAACAAAAATTATTTTTACTAACCATTTAATTTTGTTTTGACGAGAGATTAGCATTCTTAAAACAAGAAAATAGGCATAAATAATTAAATAATTTAAAGAAGAATAAATATTATAATATCCAAAACACATACTTTATTAATGTCACTTAAATTCTAGGATTGTGCCTCTTATGTTATTGTTTAGGTATGCATAAAGGAAAGTAAATTAAATTTTCATATCCATATTTAAGTTGTTCATTTTTTATGTTTCTTACTTCTTAGATTTATCTGAACATGAAATCTAAAGAATTGAATGACTAAACATTGCATTTAAAATATTTAAAGGAGAAGATAAGTAGAAATTAAAGTCACCAAAATCATTTATTCAACTGGAGTTTTTGCATTAAGCTAAAAGTATATTCTAAATATCATACTTTTCATTATAATACAAATAGACTTATAATATTTTAGAGTTTAATCTTAACAATTTCAAATTTATTATTTTCAAAACAAATTTATTTATGCTAAAACTCGAAAACAAAGACTTGGAAATAAAATAACAATCATCATATTATAATATTTATCCCGTTAAAGTATATGAAAAAAAAAATGATAAAGCATGGATGAAACAAGAGTTTATAGAGTTCGGCCAAAGGACATGCCTATTCAAGGAGTATCACAGTGGTATTATCAACATTATATTATTTTCAAAACTTAATATTACCCAAACACGAAAAGACCAAAAAAAAAAATCAATTGAAGTAACAGGTAGCGATAATAGTATGTAGTTTTCTTTGTTAACTTGCATAAAATAACGCAAGTAAAGATTTAAATTTTTAGTTCCAGAAAGCTAAAGTAATAATATGAAAAAAATTAAGTAAATCAAGAAAAAGGGTTAGTTTATTATTATAATCAAAATTTTCAATACTTTGCATCACTTCATTTATAAATAGAAAAATTATAACACAAATTATATCTGATTATGCAACAATTGCATTAGATAATTAACAAATAAATATGCCTTCATCGTTTAATATTTGTTTGAAGAAACTTTTAGTTGGACTATTCCATATCTATATTAACATAAAAAAAGGTTGTATAAGATAATATATTATCTTATTGTTAAAATTATTAAGGTAAACAAAACTAACATATCATAAAGATTAGAGTTTACCTTCAATAAATTCATCACCTAACTAACTTTGTGCATACATAAAGGCTTTCACATTATTAAGATGAAGTCAAGTATAATAAGGACCAACTATCCAACAGTTAGTACTAAATGTAAACTCTAAAGTAATACTAGATATTACAATTGTTAATAGGTCTCATGCGATTACTTGCATGATCACATAAACATCTAAATGAGTCTTCCACCGTGATAATACATGAAATTGTAATTTTTAATTTGAGGTCGCAACATCTGCTTCTAAATTATAAGAAGTCTTAGCCCTTTTTTTCTTGGTGAATTCTTCAAATTTGAGAACCACACCAGTTATATCACCAATAAATGAAGATAAAGATGAAGTTGATAATGAAACAAAACTATTGTAATCATGATCTTTGTCTAATCTTAATTAACAATCATTAAATAAATCATACTAAAATTATTGACAAATCTTAATTAACAATCATTAAATAAATCATACTAAAATTATTTAATGATATTAACGTGTGTTTGAGCTTGACCACCATACAACTTTTGATAATAGAATGTGACCCTTCTATCTTATATCTTAGGTCCAATATAAAAATGATTGTCATGGTTTGTCCTATGACATACCACTAAGAATTGAGTTTCTACATCATTTGCTTTGCCAGGGCCTGGTTGGGTTGTCGAAGTCCCAAAATAATTATGGTTCCCTAAATTTTTGTAGTAGTTGTAGAGCCAAGTCGAATTTCTAGATAACTAAGCACTAGCTTCTTAATTTCAATTAATAAAAGTAAATGGAGGGCTTTTTATTAAATAACTTATTAACTAAAATTAAGACAAAAAAATTAAATTAACTTAATTTAAAAGTGAAAAAGTCAAGATTACTAAACTCTGATTCAAAAAAAATATCTCATCTAATTGTAACATTGATCATTGGTTTAAAGAGAATCTTTTCACGATTCAAGCAGTTAGTCTGAAACATATTAGGATAGTAGTAATAAGTCTCAAATTTTCCTAAATTATTTAGTTCAAACCCAGCATTCAAACCAAAACTTATCATCTATTGATTAGGTGTGATAACATTCCATATCAAATCAATGATAGGAATAAGTTTCGTGAAAAAGACTAAACCCTAAATTAAATAATCTAGCAATTATTCAACTTAGTTTTCTTGTTTATCATAAGTTAAGTATGGAAATTCATAAATAACCTATTTGCTACTTGTACCATTCTTTTGTGACAATTATGGATCATTGAATTCTTATATAGCGATAGAATAATTAATATTAAATTAAATTTTCAGATTAATCGAATATTAATCATTCATGAAATATAAGAACTCAAAACAAGAAATATTTGAATTAAAACTTGAATAAAAGATTTAGAACACAAAACCTCACAAAGTTACAACTAGAATATCAAATCTCCTTGAATTAGAATGATTGAGTTTAACCACACATTGCTTTCGCTTTAATAACAAAAATAGAAGAATTTTCTGGAGTATCCTTTTTTTTAGGATTTTCTAATCTAATCCTAATTTAACTCTAACTTCTACATGATAAGGATAAGGCGAAGTCTTCCAGTCAAACTCCAACTCTTCAAGTGATCAATTTTATCTACTTTAGCAATCTCTCCACTTCATCCAAAATTTTGTAATCATCCCAAATAATGTCCCAATTTGATGCAATTTCTACTCTTTATCTCTTAAAACAAAACAAACATTAATTTTAACATTTAAGCACAAAAATAAATTAAAAAAGAGATAATATCAAATAATATAACAAGATAACATCTTATCAAATTCTCTCACACTGAATTTTTGCTTATCCTCAAGCATACATCAATTCAATACATTAATCATCTTCACAATAGCCTCTCATCTCCTTTCATGTTATCTAGAAATATCCAAAAGCTAATTCACATTTAAGGGTTAAGATAAAATAACAATCGAGAGAATAAACACTTATAGGACACATTGTTAAACATAGCATCTCGTCAATTCCATCAAAATCAAATGAACAAGGATATCGCTCTATACACTCAAAGCGTTTAGAGTTCACGAAGCTCTCAAATCAAAACATAGCAAGTTATTTCCATAAGCTTGAGAATCATATCTCCACCACTAAATAGAATGAACCTAATGCATAAATCAAAAGGACTTTATAATGGTTGTAACTTGGCTTAGGTAAGGTATCACAAGAAGAAGCTTTTGGGCTAAATGAATTGAAAGGAATCATACAAACTTATCCACACAAGTTTTAACTCAAATCAAAATTCACTTAATTCAAATAGCATCTCTTTCAATCACTTTTTCTTTTCTTTTTTCTCCTTTTCTTTTGTTTTTCTTTTCAACAACAATATTAAAGAGGAGATTTTGTTTTATTTTGTTTTTGTGTTTTTTTTTACTTCTCCTTCGTTTTGAAAAAATCAAAACAATGCAACTTGAATCATCTAATTTACTTTTCACTCGATTAGTCAATATCCTATGCAAATAAGCTAATACAATGTCTTCAATTTAGGGGTTTAAAATTATTAAGGATATCAACAACAAAAAGGGTAAATTTGGCTTGTAGCAAGATTATTATGCAAGACAAAAAGGTTAAGGCTCAAATTGGTTATCTAAGGATAAAAAGTGATGTAGGTTTGTTTAGGTCAAAAAAAAGGGCATCCTAAATGCTCTTATCATCTTTATATACAAATTCATCAAAAAAAGTGGTCTCAACATGTATTCAAAAGCAAGTTCTAGCATAGACAAGCTATATTTGATCACCTACAACAAAAATATATATATGAGCACATATGTGATGAATGCTATTAGGCTTAAAGCTCACGTAGGTGTTAAAAATTGCGTAAAGTCTTGCACACTTTTCATTCAACAAAATCAATAAGATACTTGAAATAATTTAATGAAAGCAATAATCATGCTTATCTCTCTCATGCCTTAGATCTTAAACCAAAAATGTATTCTAACTTAAGGATTATTCATGAACAACAATCAGAAAATTATGAAGTTATCATGAGGAATAATTAATATATGAATCAACATATCATGAGTCCAAGCAAAGTCACAAAGTTCATCAAAATGAAAACACTCACTCCCCCATACCTAAATCATACATTGCCTCTAATGTATGCATAAGATACTCATAACTCAATAAAGATAATCAAAGAAAATAAATAATTGAGGACTTCCCTAAAGTGTGAGCGTCCGAAAGGATGTATATTATGGTGTCAAAGGGCATGGAGGTACAACCCCTATGAATTGAGGTAGAGCATCCAAAATTTTCTCCATTTTGCGTTCCAATCTATCCAGTCGAGAATGATAATCCTGTTGGATCTGTGGAGTTGGAAGATAAAAGTTGGTCGAATGGAACTATGCTCTTGTTGTGTTGATGATAAACCTCTCTCGATTCGATTGCGACATATTCTCCTTTGTTTTCAGTTACACCCATCTCGCTTAAACAAATTATATCCAAAGGTTATATCTCATAGGCTATATCTATATCAGTGTCAGCCAAAATCAAGCAAATTCAAATTAATAGCCAAATGAGTGATAAGAGAACTAAGAGTTACATGATAGGCCAAATTCAAATTAAGCATCACCACTAGTGATAGGTCATACTTTAAGGTTTTTCTGAAACTACAAAGCTACGTGACATGCATATGATTTTTCTAGAAATATATAAATAAAAATAACATAATGGATCATTTTGATTTAATTTTTCAGCCTTATTTTTTATCAAATCAATAAGAATTAAGCAATTGATTCAAGTTAAACAATTAATAAAAATCAACCATATGATCAAATCATGAGTAAAATAGAGTAATTTTTATAGTTTCCCATTAGATCTATTCAATAGAATAACTTGAAACAAGAATTAGAAAATAAAAAGGTTAAAGATAAACTTAATTTGGGTATATTACAAAACTTTTTCTTCTCTCATGAAATTGTCAATCCAAGTTGTTCAATTAAAGAAAAGAAAGAGAATTTAACTTTTTGAGAGAGATTGTCGAGAGTGCTAGCACCTTTAATTCTTTCCATATAAATAAGGTTTCCTTCAAACTAAATTACAATTAAACTCTTAATTATAAATAATTTTAATTTTAATTTTAATTCCAATTAATCTTAGTAAAATCATTTTTCTCATACCTGATTCCTCGTTCTTTCAAATTAAATTACAATTAAACTATTAATTTTAATTCTAATTTAATCTTAATAAAATCATGTATCTCATATCTGAATCTTAATGTTTATCAAACTTACTAATTAAGTCCAATTCAATTTAAATTAAAATTTTCTTTTAATTACTCTTTATGTGTGACTAGTTATATTCGTAATATGTTAGAAATGATTATAAATTATAATTCGTATTTGGAATGCAACAAGTTCTTTGAATTTATCATTCATTTTTAATTAAATACTTTATTACTATAGATCATAATTAATGTCTAACAGCATATAATGTTCACTTAAATATTGAAAATATCATGGTAGTTTAACTTTACCTATCAATGCATAGTTATAACATATGATTTGATCATTTCATTATCTAATTAGAACTATATGTCTATGTTAGAAAACAAAAAATAACTATTCAAAAATACTATTAAAATTAAATTAAAATTAAAAAATAAGGGTGAAAGTAGTTACTGAGCATAATTTTTTTAATTATATAAAATTTTATTTCTTTTGTTAAAATTCATATTATAATTAAAAGTTAAAAATAATTTTAATTTTAACTCAATAATTCTATTTAGTAAAATTATCATAAAAATAATTTTCAAACATAATAACTATTTTTAAAGCACTTCGATTAATAAAAAAATTAAAAATATTTTTATATTAAATATAAAATATAATTTTCAATTTAGTATTGTCTTAATCTATAAATTTGACCCGATATTTTCGGTATTTAATCGCATATCAACGGTGAATACAAATAAATTATTTTGGTACAATCTAGTACTTGAATTTGGTACAGTATAAAGAAATTTGGTAGCAATTTTTAGGTAATATGGTTGGTATTGGTATGAAATTCCATATATTAATGTTCATATGAAAGGCATCAAAAGGAGACATGACAAGGCTGTGCCAAACTAGTTTAACGAGATTACATCAATCTTTACAACCATTTTGTATATACTACTAGAAATCATATGCTAACATGTTAAAGATTCCTTCTTCTAAGAGAGTGACTCATTTTTTAGCAGCCAATGATTTCTCTGATCCAGCAGTATATCCTGTGAGCTAAGGCATAATTTTTAGTTTTACAATTGTTGAACAATCTTTGATTCCTTTCCATCCATTTTGCATACACTAAGGAGTTCAGGTTTAGAAATTTTTTAGTCTTCCTCCAATTTTTGGTATTGATTTTTAGCCTACACCAATATATTATCCTCATCAGCAACTTGGCAAAATTGTGGCTGTGTTGCATTCTGACCCAAATTGTGGCTGTGTAATTTTTTTTTTGTTACCCACGAGATATTTTAGGAGGGTCTCAACTATAGAAAGGTATCTTTAAGCTATCCACATCCAGACTAATCTCCGCTCGAAACGGATAAATCTTTTACGAGAGACAAAGCTCTGACCTCAAGTTTTAAACAGCTATATACATGAAAGAGGTTTAAACCTGTGATCTCACTTAAATCAAGAAAGTCCCTTACTCACTCACCTTGACCCTAAGATTAGCTGTGTAATTTCATTGGAAGTAAAGATCAATAGTTTCAACTTCTATGCAGTATAACGTACAGAACTGATCATTAGACCCCTTAACTCTTTCCTTAGTTTTCAGCCTTCTTCTAAGAGGTCGAGGGTTGGGATTGATATATGGCTTGACTCCCTGGTATGGACCTAGAAGACTCCTTAATTACCACGCGCCTCTAAGAGGTCGAGGGTTGGAATTGATGTATGGCTTGACTCCCGCAAAAATCCAACTTACCAATGTCAATAAATTAAATTGAATTTATTATCTAATTTTAAATTATTAATTATCAAATAAATAATTCGAAATACATAATTATAAATTATTATATACATAATTTCATTTAAAAATGTTTTACAAGTTCTTATGTACATTCAAAATTTTTCCATGCACACTCGAATTTAAATGTTCCAGTCATAAAAATAAAAAAGGTTCCTACTTACTAGTAAATCTTATATTGTTCAAGCGTAGAAATATGGTTTGATGATTTCTTTGCCGGAATTGGTTCTAGCAAGCAACAATATTTTAAAACAAACATTAACTTCACCTTGCACCTGCGGATTAAAAGAAATTGACAAATCAAGGACTGCTTCCCTTTGAATAAACGTAATGCCTTCGCATCTCAATCGTCTTGAACGATTTGCTAACATTATCAATGTACAAACAGGTAACATAAGGAACTGAAGATATAAAACATAATTGCAGGTGAGATAAATCAATGAAACTTGGCAGTAAATAAACAAATGGATTGTCACCAAGAAACTGTTCAAGTTGAACAATTTGAGCTTCAACGAAATCTATAAGGAAAGATCCCAGCCCATGGTATCTTCCACAGACAACCTTTCAACGAAAAAATTGTTCAAAAAAGAATGTTTGGTTAGCTTTCTCAACCAATTGCGTCCTTACATTAACTGTGCAAATTGTATCTTATTGATCCGTGAATTTGTATTTTCTTTCCCTGGTTTTTTGATTTGTCTACTCTAGAATAAACATATGTTGAAAACAAATTCCGGTTACCTTGAAGATGACAAAGAACCTATTGTCTAACTCTAAGCCTCTAATTGTAAACTGATTCGGTGCTCCTATGTGTCAAAGAATGACAAATGCAGCAATCGTTTTGATGATGTAAATAAATAAGTCACCTTTCTATCAAGCAATTTTTTTCGCTCGACCACTTGGATGTGCACCATCCTCTTTTTTAGATACAGATGCCTCAGGTTTCCTTGCCCAGGCAGGAGCTCTGTCAGGATCATAACGATAATCGTAGAAAAGTTCTTCTCCTGCTGCAATTCTCTCCTTTGCAAATATGCCTACTCGATGATCCCCTGCAACCATTATGACCTGCCATACAATTGTTTAAGATGATGAAAACAAAATTATGAAAGAGGCAGCTCAAAGGTTCTGAAAGTATTCAAATGCTAAACGGATGAAACAGGCAGCTCAGATGTTCTGCAAGTATTCAAATGATAAATGCATAACAGCATAAGCATTGCAAAGCTCATATGCAAAGAAAGTGAAGTTGATACCTTAGCATAACAATTAGGGTCTGGAGAGTGGTTGGCAAACTTCAACTTGTCGCCCTTCCGAAAAGCGTCAAGAACAAACTGCATTATACAGATCAGAAGCTCACATGAACTATCAAACAGAAAATTTGAACCATTTCACAAGGTCCCAAAGTATTATGACGAATCATGCCTGATCATTTAAATTGAAGAGAAATGATGAATTTTCACGATCATATATTTTCCCACGCTTGTCAGCCTCCCTGTGAGAGATAATCTCTCCGGTATACTCCCCCAAGTACTCGTGCTTGCCAGCGCTATTCTGCAAGGATAGATATTGGCACACATCAGCAATAGAAAAAGACCAAGAGAAAAACAAGATCAAATCAACGCCATCACCTTCAAGAAAGCTCCCCAGCCAGATACATCAGATCTCCCAAGCAACACCTGCACAAGTATAGAATCAAGATCCGAAAATCCCCGTTAGAATAGTGCTTGCAGCCTAGAATAGCCATCAAGCACCCCATTATCTTACATTCCTAAACTACGGACAGACAATAAGATACTTGACAACATGAGAACTCCAGAGGAGTTATTGAAGAAGGAACCATATGGACACATTTTTGTCTTAAAGGTATTTGAATAGTCATTCTAAGATCTTCCCAAAAAAATAAAATCAGCTTAACAGCATAAGCAGTATGCTTATTCAATGCCCAAGAGCTAAAATATTAACCCAACAAGAATCTTTGTATTTCATCACTTTTATGCCCAAATATATGTTTTTATATGCTCTCATGTTTTCCACACAATAGAATGAAAGCAGAAGATACGATTGAACATAGTTACCCTTTGTTGCTGCTTGAGAAGAAGCTTCATATTTCTGCATTCGTAATTATCACCTCTTTGGTTGGGAATGCCCAGAGTGCCATCACCACAACTGCAAAACATATGTACATCTTCAACAGTAAAAAATTGTCCCTAGGATGACAAAACAATTCCAAAGCTGGTCAAAGGCAAAACATACTAGAATAAGTGAAAAAACCAATGCTGATATTATTAACACTAAGTTTATGCTGGATTTTTTGCAAGGTCATGTAGGTTCCCAAAAAATTTACTGCAAATTTAATACAAAATGACAGCCCCATTTCAACCATCACCAGTTACATGGAAGAAGATCAAGCAATCTATCTCCAATCCACATCTTGTTCAGGTATAGAAGGCACACATGGATGGAAATAAACTGTTTAGAAATCTAAGGAACAGCAGATTTGACTCACCTGACCCAACAATTTCTACAAACATCTGGATCACATTCCCTATCTGCAGCAAAACATGGGCACTGACGACTGCGACATTGACTTTTTGCACAATGACAGCCTCTAAACCGGTTCTTGCAACTTTTAGGACATCTAGATGTAAAAGAAGGTTGCCAGTAAATGATAAGTATGAAACCCACATCACATATATCTCAATTTGATAACCCAATGACATTTGATTATTTAGGAGTCCCTCACCAAAGAGAAAACTTCTAACCATTTTAACCTGAAGAGGAGTTTAATTGAGGAAAAGAGAACAAAAGGACCTAAAAGCACTATAAAAATCATGCTTTAGTTTGAATTACGAATTGGAGGCTCACCCACAGTATTTCTCACAACATGTGCCATTTAGATGGCATGCACACTGCTTTCCGCAAGCTGTTTGGCAATTACATGGGTTATACTGACGGCAGGGTTGATCTTTTCTTTCACTAATCCTCTTCCTAATAGAATGATAAGCAGTAGACTTCCATGAATATTTCAAGCGGCGAACTCTACCTCTTCTGCGTAAAAACCTTGATCTTCTTCTGACCATATTATTACCCTGATACCCATTTCAAAGAAGGAAGTGAAAAACAAAATGACAGAAGAAACAGACAAATTACTCAGTAGTTAGGAAATATTCAAAACATGACAATTGAGCAAGTTAAATGTCAACAAACCATTGAGCCACTTATGTCAAATTTGGAGTAGCCATCACCATGAAAATTAGCATCACGTCCCTGACAAGCTAGCCTATTCTCAGACAAGGTCATGTATTGAAAAACCTCCCAGCATGTCTTCAGACCAGTCAAAAGGTTTCTAGCAATCAAACAACTTTTATAGGAAACTCAATGTCAGATAGAGTACCCAAAAAATAAAATGTCTCACAAACTGCATGCAAAATGCATCAGCAGAATGATTATAGTTGAAGCATGCTCGCATACATACATTAAGCATATAGGACTTCTCATTTTGTACAAAATCTTGCTTGAGGCAAAGGGACAGAAAAACTAGGTAAGAAAATGACATGATAAAAGAAAAGGAAAAAGCTAACAAAGGTAAAAGACTCTAGTTGCATACAGTGAGTCTGACATCAATAATAATTATTCCCATGATAACAGGAGAGCATTGTTGACAAGGCAAATTGCTAAGAGAACCAAAAAAGTTGCAAATAAATTAGAGCAATCTGAAGTTTCATTTAGTTTGTTTCTTTTTCAATGGTTGATTCTATCTTACTATCTTTATTTTCTCTTTTTCCTTTCATGAAAAGAATATCTCTCATCTAAGATATCAATAACAAATTAAATGCATAACATAAGAAAATTAAAAGCAGTAGTTGACCTGTTTCTCCCAAAAATCTCAATGCCTTTCTCAAATAGGCTTCTCTCAATGGCTTTCCACGATATGTCTCCACTCAACTGCTTTTTAAATTTGCCTTCATCTAAAAATTCTTCCTTCTTCAAAATGCTGTCACTGGTAGTAACAGCTGGATCTGTAATCATCACCCTGTTATGAATTCTCACTCGCATTAAGTTGTCAGCATCCTGAACTGTCAATTCCTTCTTCCTAGACCTTCCAGTAAGTGAAGATTTCATGTTCTTATGAGAAGAAACATCTTCATTTTCTTTCTGTGAAGTGGACCTAAGCTTCAAATTATTTGGCAAAAGATCTCCACCAGCAACAGAATCAGAATCAGAAGCTCCCACCTTCTTCTGCCTTTTCTTCATGCAATGAAGAACACGTTCGGCCATTCTCTTACTGTTCGGCTGTGAAATCTCTCCTTTCCCAATAAACTTAGCCTTGGAGGGAGACAGTTGAGTGGTTGAGGTGGTGTCCTGTCGAGTTCCTATATCTGAGTCACTACTCTCTGAAATGTTTTTCAAGTTTGCTGAAGCACTTTCACTTGAGTTGGATCTCACCTTCCTCCCAGCAGAATGAACAGAAGACTTCTTCCTAGATGAAACATGAAAACCTGCATGATAAAATGGATGAACAGAATGTTCTTCATCGTCACCATGCTCAGATGAATTTACTGTAGCCTTTCTTTCTGACTTCAGAACCTGAAACGAGTACAATGAAACTTTTTAGTAGTTTGATTATCAATTTTTTAAAGATGAATAAGCACAGAAAGAAATATGAATAGTGAACTATAAACTCACCACTTTGTAGCAGTGTGGACCACAAGGTGCATTTTCCTCAACTAGATGACTCCATGGGGGTTGCTTTTCAACCTAGCCGTATGTTGTATCCAAAAAAAAACTTATGAGATTCTCACCAGACACTTGTACATCAACTTGATAATTAGTCTTGCAGAATACACTTACAGGAAAGACAAGATCCTGTGAACAACCATGCATTCTACAATCGAAAACCTGCCAATATGAACCAAAAGGAATAACATCTTAACTACACAAAGACCTGCAAACCAATATGAATTAAAGAATTACTTACAAGACATCGACGACAAAACAGATTATCAAAAGAATCTAGAGCAGCTTCAAGATCCTTATTAAGAAGAGAATTTGTAGTTTGCATTTCATTATCTCCATTCTTAGAATCTGCAGCAGCCTTTTCTTGCTTTGCAATAATTTCATATCTTGCCTGCACATAAGATGTTTGCCTATGTTTCATATCTGTGTAAAGCCACCACAAGAAAAATACAAGCAGCTGGACCAAAGTTTACCTTATGATCAATCTTCTATCAGATATTAGTAAAGATAGTATAAACATCAATATTTCCTAAAACTGAAGAGGAGAATAGTTATTTAAAAAAGTTGATCAACATCGCCTCATTAATACAAACCTTGACTTCGCAAGGGCTTCTTGAAAGACACTGTGCCAGTGAATCCATGACAGAATCAGATAAACCAACTTCTTTAATAGTCATTCTGGTAAAATAATCCAAAAGGACAATCAGCTTTTGTGAAAAAGCAGATAAAAGCACATGAGAATCTACAAGACAACTGTCAAATTTAACGTGTCAAAAGCATAATGCTTCTGAATTAAGGGACCATCGGTAGAGATAGCACACTCTCACAAAAGTTGTGTTCAAATCTTAATTGTCTTCAAAATAAAAAGTTTACTAGTTTACAAAAAAAATTAAGAAGTCACCAAATCAAGCAATAAACAGCTAAATAATACCTTTAGCATACACACATCTACACTTTTGAACACTAAATTATATTCGTACAAAATCTAATCAACTCTGAACTAATGCATTTATGAGCCCATCTAACAAATAAAACTCTTATTCCATCAAAAGGCTGGAGGCTAATATGTAATGATTAAAAAATTTAACCAGTTCGACCGATTCAATCCTAAAAACCTTGAACCGTCCAACTTTACAGTTCGATTTACTATAAACTCTTATTGTTAAAAATTGATCAATTTATTAATTAATCGATTAAGTTTTATTAATTAATAAATTCTTATAAATTAAAATAAATTAATTAATTTCATTTAAGAATCTTTTTTTAAATTAAACTTCAAATTCTTCGATAGGTAAAGATAATCTCCTTCAATCATATTTCAAATTCCTTAATTTTATTCAATCTTTAGCCGATTTTATAACGGTCTAATACCAATAGAATCTTTTAAACCTTAAACATCTTATCTTTACCGATTTAACTTCTGGTTCAGTCTTTAAAACTTTGCTAATATGTAACTTAATTCCTACAGACCGTTTATCACTAGATTCAAAGAGCATAGGCCAACATATCAAAGAAGTCCATGGAAGGGTTACATAATTCACCTACAGAAAAACACACATGAAATGTTGGTACGGTTGGCATCTATGTAAGTGAAGCAAGTAAAACTCTTAATACTTCTTCGGTTTAAAGACCAAATAGTAGTGTGAATAGGTAACTTGCATTCATGTTATGTTACATAAATTGAGTGCAACCATAAGGTCGATGCTATAATGCAGTGGCAAAAGAAGAGACTTAAAAAAAGAACTTGTTTTAAGTCCAGTTCATATAAGGCAGCAGCTATGGAGGACCAAGAAAGTGAGAATTGAATTGTACTAATATAGAAGTCTGTTGTCAGTAGATAAGAAATAATAGTAGTAGACAAACAAGTCCACAAACAAAAACAGAAAACTATTAAACCATTTAACCAGCAGAAGAAAAAAAATCAATATGTACTCAACAAGCCATATGCCAACGATAGCGTCAAATATAAACAGGAACTTAGAGATGGACAGCACTTGTGGATCAAGTTAAATAACAAGATTATACTAACCGAAGAATATAGTCCTCTGACTCAATAAAATCTCTCTTGTCCTCTTCATCGTCAATTACTTCCTCCTCACTATCACTGCAAATAAGTGCTTCACCACCGTTTTGGTCATAATATATTCTCCTTCGACCAACTATTGATTGATCCTCAGTCATTCTTTGATTCCTGCACCAAGAATGCCGAAAGTGTAAGGAAAAACTAGAGTAGAGAACTGAAAATGGTAAGAACAAGATAGATTACGTAACAGTTTTTTGAAAGATGAATCCAAAAGCCTGATAGTGTACATAATTGAGGTTGCTATCATGACATCTCCAACTGGACTTTTCCATGCATTTCATTCTTTGAATATTGATTTCATGATGCAACAAAAAGTGAATACTCAATCTCTTAAAGGTCTTCAAACATGCATACAAGAAAACAGAAAACCTTTCCAATACAAAGTAAATATGGCATATAAATGCTTAGGGGTAAGCTAGAAGTTTTCTAAGAATCTTTGGAAGAGCACATGGTAATTTTAACACACCTGTCCAAAAAAATCCATGTTGTGTAGGGTGGTAGTCTCTTAACCTCTGGGAGCTTGATAGGCCAAACTGCATTCTTGACTAAAACATTTGAACCCAGAGCTGCCCCTGAACTGAGACTGCCTTCTTGAACGCTGTGGCTGTCCTCATCTCCATTACTAGAACCGCTACCACCATGCATATTAATTGCATCATCTTGTCTCTTTGTTAGTAAATCTACACTGTTATCAGTGACACTAATCAAGCTATTTCTCCTTGCTTTTGACAAGTTAAGGAGATGACTCATGAAGGAACCGAGCTTTTGTTTGTTCTCCTCCATTCTTCTCTGAAAAGTTTTAAAGAATCTGATTCATAAGTTACGAGCAGACCCAAATGTATTGGTAAAAAGAAATATCCGCAACCATGTAGACCAACCATTATATGGACACATCGGTCAGCTGCAACTTGCGCTTTTAGGGATTCAATAACTGGAATTTTTTCTTTATTTGACAAAGCTATATCCTCAGGTACTACAAGCTGCAAGGAAAAAAAACAAAACAAAGAACCCATTCTTGTTATAATTCACAACCAAACAACATAGAAAGCAAGTGTGAGGAGAAAGTACATTCTGAAACAGCTTAAGCACATAAGTAGTTCGCATTTCCAAGAAAATAAATCACTAGAAATTAGTTAAAAGAACTGAAAGCAAAGCAAAAAACGAGTCACAAAATATTAAGAGAAGGGCAACACACAGACCAACTGACCAAGCTTCAAGTTCAGTGAACTACACTAACAAATAAAATAATCCATCACAATGTCAAGCGGACAATTCCGATTTCACAGAAAAAAACCAGAATTAGAAAGAAAATCTATTTACGTGTTTAAAATAACAGAATAACCACGTAAACTGATCTACATTTTCAGTTAAAGCACTTAACAAAATCCAAGTTCGATCGCCAACGCGTTTTAAGCTCGCGAGTCGTTAAAGAAACGTTCAAATGATGACAGAAACAGCAAAAGAAGAGAAGAGAACAGCCATTGGGGATCACATAAGCAAATCTCCAAAGCAAGACCCACATGCAATCATAGATAAAAATTATAAACAGAATATTAAGCGAAATATACCGGAGGCTCCGATCCGCGGGGCGGCGACGGTTTAGACGCCATTGACAGTCACGGCAGGAGGATCCCACTTACTCAGAGTCAATGCCGTGGGAGAAAACGAAACGGTAACGGTGGAGAACCGGAGCGGATCCTTTTGGCCCGGGTCGGGTTTGGAACCCTAAAACTAAAAGTCGCATCTCTCTGACAGAGAGATTCGGCAGAGAGGTTGGTTACGTTTAATATTTACCTTCCTGGTGCGGCGAGCCGTTTTTGTAATCCCTTCAATTTATCAATAATGGTTTGCTTTGTATTAGTTGTTACTTATACTCTTTTTTTAATTTTTTGTAAAAAAAAGAAAAGAAAAGAAAGAAATTGGTGGGAAAGAAACGTGGCATACGATTTTGAATTATGTACTGTAGAGACTGGAACATCTGTCTGTGTTCTGAGCTTTGTTGCTTTCCTTTTCTAGCTTATTTGGTTACTGTTGCTGACACGTAATATCTATCGATTTCAAAATAACCTTATAATGTAAGTATAACTGCAGACAATGCAATCATTAGTTCATTACAATAAACTATAATGACTCTCTCTCCTTACCATATTCACACGTTTAATTGGTTTTTCACAGGAAGCAGATCATGTGTATACACTTGCACTGATTAATCAAGCGGTTTGTTTGTATTAAGTATTGAGACAGGGTCAAGTAACAGGTAAAGTTGTTATGTATTGATTACAAAATTATAAGTTTAAGTTACGAAAATAATTCTTTGTAAAAATACAAAAAGAAAGTTGCGTACATTATGACTCTTTTTAAAACCTCATAAAATAGTTTACTTGTCATTTTCACAATATGCCCACTTTTCTCTCTGGAGTGAAGGCAAGGAAATTGTGTGACTTCTATATTAAAAACGGGTCCTAGTTGTCATATTGACAAGGTTATTCTTAACGTTTTATAGGCTTTGGGCAAAATAAAAAATCCTCAATAAATCGACAATATATAAACATGTAAATTTTAAAAATATATTTTTATTTATTAAAATTTAATATTCATACATAAGTGACTCAATTTATAAGTCCACATACTCAACAAAATATTAAATGATCTTAACATCAGCTAATAATATCTTACAAATGTTAGTAACAATAAAATCACTAAAAATAGTAACAGTATCAACAAAATAGCAATAGCAGCAATCGAACAACAATATTATACTGCAAAATACTAAGAAGATTGCACTAACAAATACATAGATAATCATGATTTATGAAAAAAAATCTCCATGCATTTCTAGATGCAAAATCATCAATAATATCATCAAGATCAATATTATCCAACATATCCTACCCGATGCATAAAATAGTTAAATAATTCAACCTTTTTTGTGACATTGATGATCTCAAGTAGGTTTTCAATAATTTTAACTTTGAAAAACTTATCTCAGTTGATGCGAAAACAATTTTAATTTTAAAAAACTTATCTCAGCTGATGCTACAATCACAGGTATAGACAATAAAATTCGATAAGCTATTGAAACATTTGGATAACAATCTGCAGCTTTAACAAATTCTAAAATTTCAATTGATGACATTAACTCATTTGGCAAAGTCATTTGCAACACTTTTAATTCAGAAAAAGGTCATCTAAATACACATCAGACACATTATCATGAGAAAAAGTTATTATAAAATTAGTGCAATATTCTCTTAATTGGTTATCATCCAACAACCTTAACTTCTTTGAATCAAATAAGAATTCAAATATATTTTCAAATGTCGTTAATTGTTCAAATCTATTCTTCAACGAGGTAATTGTTATATCCACAACAACAAGAAAGTAATTAACTCTAAAAGAATCCATAACCAATTGTATTTTTACATTGTGATCAATTTCATCAAATTGTCTTTTCCTAATAATACAACGTCTAGTTGGAGATGTAGGCTCTACATTCATCTCATGTGCAAGACTTTTGACAATATTCATACTAAAGTTAAACTTGTCATCTCTATATTTCTCAAAAAATGTCATCACACCTTCTAATTGCTTTATGATAGCGTCAATGCATATGGATTTACACTGCAACTTTTTACTCACCATGATAATAGCAAATAAAATATCATACCAAATAACCATACCAAGTAAAAACTCAAAACTCTCAAGTACATTAACCAAACTTTCCGCTTCATTCTTTAACTTAGCATCATTACAAGATCTAGATAATTCCATCAAAGCTAATCTTATTTGAGGAGCTTGAAATTTAATAGCTTTAACACTTTTTATTCGACTCTCCCAACAAGTGTTAGACAATGATTTCATGGTTAAACCTAAAACATTATTAAATAAAACCTTCCACCTTTTAGGAGAACTTGAAAATAATGCACTTATGCGTTGCACAACTCCAAAAAATGAAACAGCTTTAACACAAGAATTTATCATATTACTAAGAGTAAGATTAAGATTATGACAAGCACATGGCATTTATAATGCTCTCGAATTTATTTCAAGTAATCATTTTTTAACCTTTGGTGTTTTCCCTTCATATTAGAACCATTGTCATAACCTTAACCCCTCACATTATAAACATTAAGATCAAGAGACTTAAATGCATTCAATAATTCATTGAAAAGTCCCAATCCAGATGTGTCATCTACCTTCAAAAACTCTAAAAAGTACTCCTCTATTTTTTTATTTGGCATATTCACACATCGTACTAACAAACTCATTTGTTCTTGATGACTTAAATTTGGGGTACAATCGAGAATAACAGCCTGTTTGGTTCACGGAATAGAATAGGCAGGGAATAGAATAGTTATTCCTAGGAATAAAAAAGATGAGGAATATAAAAGAACGAGTATTATTTCGTTTGGTTCGAGGAATGGAATAGATAAAGAATTTCTATTCTAGTATTTGGTTTGAAAATATAAACTTGGAATAAGAAAGGAATAAGTAACAAAAAGACTAAAATGTCCTTATTATTATTATTGTTGTTGTTATTGTTATTGTTATTTTTATTTTATTTTATTCTTATTATTATTATTATTATTATTATTATTATTATTATTATTATTATTGTTGTTGTTGTTGTTGTTGTTGTTGTTGTT
>JANZLC010000200.1:24887665-24913771 GCA_026413385.1 Erythroxylum gracilipes
TCGGTGGGTTAAGTTTTTAGGTTTAAATTTTTAAATTTTGCAATTTAGTCCCTGCACTTTTTCAACTTTACGGTATCGGCCGGTATTTTCCGATACCGACGGTACCGGTCGGTACCAACCGATATCCACTTGTATCGACCGATATTTTTGGCCGGTATTGGTGGTGTCCATTCCGTTTCGGATCCCGGCCGGAACAGTACGTTCCGGCCGGATCCGTCCGGAACGGAACGGATCCCATAACACTAGCTTTAAATGCCACAAACTTGATCATTATAAATCTAAATGCAACCAAACTTAACAAAGGTAAGAAATCCAACTATGACGAATCACGACCAGGGGGAGGGGGTGAAGGAGGTAGAGGTCTCTATACTTAGGCGCTTCATGCTAAGGAGATAAATCCCAAGAACATGTAATATCTTAATACTGAATATAGCAACCACATATACGATGATAAAGAAGCATTTTATAGCTTGATGAGAGCTTTTTAGGCACAATCAAATTTAGAGATAACTCATTTATAGCTATCAAGGGCAAAGGAAAGATGATCATTTGCATCAAATTTGATCAAGTATAGCATGTTATTTAATTTCTTTTATACATTAGGCTTAAAGACCAAATTGTTTAATGTTAGATAGCTCCAAGGTATTAAGCGAAAGAAACTAAGGTTGGTTTAATAGCTCCAGCTCATATGATAAGTTACATGCTATTTCTTGTATACTCTCTATTATAAATGAGAAATTAAGAGAGGAGTGGTGAGAGCTTGTAAAATCAGCATTTCCCACTCCATTTATATACTAGATTATCTTATTCATATAAAGTATTACAATTATAATCCCTAAAAATCCTTTCAATCAAATCACAATCATAATCCTTAAAAATCCTTTTTATCAAATCATAATCTCTAACACTCCACCTCAAGCTGGAGCATATATATCATAAGCTCCAAGTTTGTTATACAGTTGTGTTAAATGAATAAATTAGCCAACTCATCCTCAAACTTCACATGAATGGTTTTTATCACATTTTATTGCACCTTCTTTTTGATAATGTGATAGCCTACCTCAATATGGTTTGTCCTTTCATAAAATTCTAGATTAGAAGCAATATAAATGACCACTCAATTATCTCATATTAACTCCATATTTTAAGTGGGTTGAAATCCAAGTTCATGCAATATATGTTTTACCTAGACAAGTTCTTAGGTTGTATATGTCATGACTATATATTATGATTCTACACTTAAACAAGAAACCATTGTACTAGATCATCGATCAGTCCTAGAACTAGCCCAATTAGCATCACTATAGGCCTGAACTGAACAATACTCATGGTTCTTATATAAGAGTCCTTCGCTAGGATTATGCTTGAGGTATTTCAAGATTTGAATAGTTGCATTCCAATGGTTGGTCCGAGAGGATTGCACAAATTGACTCACCACACTTGTATTGAATGAAATGTCAGGCCTAGTAACTATAAGCTAGTTTAATTTTTCAATCAGTCTCCTATAATTTCATTGAACTTTCAAGAGTTCTCCTTAGTTTGCATTAAGTTTGATGTTGGATCCATTGGAGAATCCACTAGTTTACATCCCAACAAGTCAGTTTCTTTTAGGAGACTAAAAAAAAACTTGCGTTGGAAGAGACAAATACCATCTTTATATCTTACAAGTTCGATTCCCAAAAAATACTTCAATAGATCAAGATCTTTTGTTTGGAATTTTTATTACAGGAATTCCTTCAATCTGTAAATTCCATTTTGATCATCACCAGTAATAACAATATCATCAACATATATGTTCAATAGAATTTTACCAAATCTTGTGTTGATAGAACACCGAATGGTCTACTCCATATTGCTTGAGATCAAATTTCTTCACAACTGAACTAAACCGTCCAAACCATTTTATAAGAGATTATTTTAAACCATATAAAGATTTCTTTAATAGGTACACTTTCTCATACTCTCCTCGAGCAACAAACCCTAGAGGTTGCTCCATATATATTGTTTCCTCTAAATCACCATGTCGGAATTCATTTTTTATGTCAAGTTGGTAGAGAGGCCAAGAATAAGTTGTGGCTAAGGAGATAAAAATATGGACTGACGACATTTTTTTCATAGGAGAAAAGGTTTTAGAATAATCAATACTATAGACTTGTATGTATTCTTTAATAACAAGATGAGTCTTGATTCATTAGATAGATCCATCAACAAGATTCTTAATGGTACATACACATCGATAACCAACAATTGAGGCATCAAAAGGAGTACAAGTTTTCAGGTATCATTTGACCATAAAACATTTATTTCCTCTTGCATAGATTGCTTCCACCCAAGGTTCTTTATAGCCTCTATTATTCTCTTAGGAATAGACACAGAATCTAAGTTTGATAAAAAAAAAGAACAAAAAGAGGGGGACGTATGGTTATAAGAAACAAAATTAGAAATTGGATGATTGGTATAATATCCTTTACCTTTCCTTAAGGCAATGGGTCAGTCTAAGTCACTATTTTTCAGATCTAGAGACAAATTAGGCACTGGAGGAGAGGGATCATCCAGATGGCCATCTACCATTCTACGAGGTCATCAGGAATAAATTTTTAAATCTAATCGAGATAGTTAATGAAGATAAGATGGATTGAAATCTGTACGTGAATTGTCTTAAATTTTAGGCAAATTATCCGAGGAGTTGTTAAAAAGTGAGGGAAACAATGATGGAAACTCTTACAATCTAGACTCTCAAAGAAGTATACAGTGTTCTCAAAGAATGTCACATCTGCACACACAAAGAATCTTTTAAATAAGGGGATGTAACAACAACATGCTTTTCGTGACCTTAATCAACTGAGAAAGATACACTTGATGGCTTATGGAGGTACCTTGTCAACTTTTGGATGGAGTTGGAAAAAATAGACACATCTAAAGATACAAGATAGAAAAGGAAATAAGGGGGTATTAGGAAACATAAGGCTATAAGGGGTCTGACTTTCGAGAGTGATTAATGGAATTTTGTTAATAAGATAGCAAGCAATAAGGATAACATCACCCAAAAACTCTTTAATAACCTTCATCTTAATTACTAAGGTTCAAGCAACTTCTATAGCATTCTTGATTTTTCTTCCAATAACACCATTTTGTTATGGTGTGTGAGAGTAAGAAGACTAGTGAATCATATCCCAATTTTTTTATTTAAAACTTAAAGGATTTAGAAAAATATTATCTAGCATTATCACTTTTAATGATACGAACTAGGAATGGCAGGGGCAACCCATGGCCTAACTCGACTATGAGCTGACCAATTTGTGAATCGAATCGTGGCCTGACGGGCCCCAAATTTTTTTTTGACAAAATGATGTCTTTTTGTACCTTTTTATTAGGCCATAGGCAAGGGCTGAGCCAAGCAGTCTAAGCCCGTGGCCCGGTAAACTCGGGCTAAATTTGGGCAGAGTTAGGTCATATTTGTCATCCCTAATATGGACAAGACAATGATTTCAGAGTAAAAGGATTAGAACATAGAAAAAAATTTGGAACATTATTTCATTAAATATGGCTAAGTCTTATAAACCAATCGTCAAGAAAAACAACAAAGTAATGAAAATCGAGTTTTAAGGTAACATGAGATAGACCCCAAACATCAAAATGAACTAACACAAAATAACTTTCGACTCTATTATTAACTTTAGATGAAAAAGTAACACGATGATGTTACTCATGTTGAAAAGACTCACATTTTAAAAGAAGATTTAAGCTCAAATTAGGAATCATTTTTTTTAAATTTTTAGATGGATGGATGACCAAGGCAACTTGGATTTTGAAGGATGAAGCAATAGTTGAGCAAGAAATTGAACAACTATCAAAATAATAGAGACATCTGAATTTGCGCCCTATTTCAATCATCTTCTTTTTCTTCAAATCATGGATAACAACAAAATGAAGGGAAAATGAGACAGAACAATTCAATGATTTTTTTAGTTTACTAACAGACACAAGTTGAACAAAAATTTTAGAACATATAATGTTACTGGTAACACTATAAAGGAGAAGGAAATGTAGTGTCAACACCACTTATATTAGTAGTGGAACCATTAGCAATAATAAGTTGGTTTGAGTCTGGTCTAAGGATAATTTGATAAAAAATTTTGGGTTACCTGCAATATGGTTAGTGGCTTCTACATTTATAAACCAAGGTTTAATAGAGGATGATATACAAGTTGTGTGATTACCTAGGTGAGCAAACAATGCAATTGGTGTGGTTGCTTACTTACCCACTTGATACTGGTTCTTAAGAAACCACCATCTTTCCACTTGTTAAGGTAGAACCACCAGAAGCCTCCACAACATTAGTAGACTGAGAGCGCCTTGAATGCAACTCTTAGTTTAGGTCCTAACAATAACCCATAACATGCCCATTATTGCCACAATGGTCACATTTCCTTTAGCCTCCTCTGCCCCTTCCTCCATGACCACAATGATTACTTCGGCCTCCATTACCTCTTCCATTATTGTGAACAACTAAAGTAGACTTGTGACCATTTTCTTATGTTGTTCCCTTTAAGGATCATGATATTCATGAATATATCTCAGCGAGTAATGGGAGTTCAGTGCCAATGAGTATCTAGGCCCAAATTGGATTATATTATGGTCTTAAGCTAACCAAGTATCTCATCACGAATAACTCTCTTTCCTTCAAAAGTTGATCCTTATTTATTGTTATCGGTTGTGTTGCCAAATGTGCTACAAATAGATTCTTAATTTTTGAAAAATACTCAGCTTGGTCTCTCCCTACTCGCACTTGAACAATTTCACAAATAAATCATATATAAAGTAACATTTCTAGAAAATAAAAGTCTCACATACTCCTATAGCTCTTTTGTGGAGTTTACATGTTAAAACATATCATCAATCTTTGACTCCATAATATTCCAAAGGCTTCTCATTATTTGGTTATCATGTTGTTCCCACTTCTTATACCTAGGTGACTTAATATCAAGAGCTAGGTCAATGAAATGCTTATATAGGCCTTTGAGATATATAATGAATGTGTTCTCACAAGCAATATAATTTGTTCCATTCAATTTTTGATTTGTGATTTGTTGAACCATAGTAGGTGGTTGTCTTTCAACATTTTCTATTTTGAAGTTGCTCGTGATGGAACCAATATAATAAGAAATAAGTTAATGAGAATTAGATGAAGAACAATAGTGCAAAAGACATAATTTTAAATATAAACAGTTGTCCAACATTGAAAGAGGGAATAAAATATGGCTATGAAGAAACCGGTAACTATGGTTAAACACACAAACCCAGTTTTTAGCAATTAAAAGCAGAAAAACACATCACCAACTATGGTTGAACACACAAACCCTATTTTTAACATCTAAAGGTAGAAAAACACATCACCAACAGACTCGTGGAGTTGGTACAACTTAGTTTATAGCAATAGGGTTAACATAACGTCACTAAGAGGTTACACGTGCACTACACATGCAAATTGACTAGTGGCTGCCAGTAGCGTGTGAGGGTGTGTTATGCACTCATTGGTGTCGTCTCTTCCTCTGACTTGGTTGCCAATGGATGCTTGAGGTGTTTCTAGGGTTAGATTGTTAAGGTTAGTCTTAATTTTTCTTTTTTAGAAAGTTTTGGGAGTGGGTTACCGATTATAAGAGAGTGGAGGAAAAAATTAGAGGTAGGATTAGAGAACCTACTCTGATACAATGTAATATATGAGAAATTGAGAAGAGGGATTGTGAGAGTTTGTACAAATCAGCAGCATATAGGTAAGTTACAATTATAATCCCTAAAAATTCTCTTAACCAAATCATAATCACTAATACTCATAAAACATAAAGTTGAACTATGTAGTAGTAAAATAGAAGGAGTTATGGTTTTAGCATTATAAATATAGAAACTTAAATTTTGGAGTATTACAAACGACAAAGAGACTTATGAAAGGTCTATCAGAGCTTGAAATAGCTTATGATGCTATGAAGAATGTCTTAGGCAAATAATGTTGCGATTCATTTATAAAATTCTTGACTTGGAGAGCTTAAACAAGTGTTGAAGTTGTTTCACACAGACATTTGTGACACTATTATCCCTACATTTAATGGAGGTAAGCTTTATTTTGTTATTTTTAATGATGATTACAACTGCATGGCATAGATATATTTTTTATAATATAAATTAGAAGCCTCGGGAGCATTTAAGAAGTTTAAAAATATTGGTTAAGAATGAAGTAAGGAGTGCAATACAAATGCTTCTATCAGACAGAGGTAGAAAAATTCAATTCTCATAAATTCATAATATTTTACGAAATCATATGATTAAAAGGTAGTTAACAACCCCTTATTTTCCTCAACAAAATGATGCTTAAAAAAAGATTTATTTTAAACATGATAAGAATCATTTTAAAGAGAAATGGACTACCTAAAACATTTTTTGCCAAAAGCAAAGCTTGTAGTTGTTATGTGCTAAATAAGTGTCCTTTAAATGCACCAAATAGAACAACAAACAAAATATGGAGTAATCATAAACTAGCAATTTATTTTTCTGTGTTTTTAGTTACATTACTTATGTTCACATGCCGGATCAAAAGAGGACGAAGCTTAAGGATAAAAGGAATAAAGGTATAACTTTAGGATTCAATAAGGATTCCAAGGAATATAATTTATATAATCATATTAATAAAAAACTTATGGTCAAGAGAGATGTGATTTTTATAGAAAATGGGTTATAGTCATATAATTTAGCAAAAGAAAACCATAACCTAGAACCATGAAGATAGAACCAACACAACAAGGAGCAGCAACTAATTCTAAACATGGATTTACCTGGATACAGGATTATGAGGTTAGTGATCTTCTTGATACTAAATAAGTCTCATATTTTTTCTTATTTGCAAACTATGATCTCATTTCCTTTAAAAATATTGTGTAAGAGAAAAAGTGGAGGGAGGATATATTAGAAGAAATGAAGGTAATAAAAAAATGAAACATAGGAATTGGTTTATTTACTAGCAGGAGAGGAAGCTCTTAGTGTTAAGTAAGTATCCAAGATCAAGGTTAAACCAAATGGTAAAATAGAAATATTTAACACATAACTACTTGTTAAATAATATAAGCACGAATATGGAGTGATCTCTACATAAAAATATTTTCTCCAACGGTTAAATTGGACATAATCATATTGATTATAGCTCTAACTATATATAATCCAGCGGATATCTACCAGCTAGATGCCAAGAAAATTGTTTTGCATGGTGAATTTTAAAAACGATATTCTTGGAAGAATCCTTTGGTTACATTAAGCCTAGTAATGAGTAGAAGGTTTATAGGCTTAAGAAAACACTTTATACACTAAAACACGCTTTGAATTTTAAAAACGGTATTCTTGGAAGAATCCTTTGGTTACATTAAGCCTAGTAATAAGTAGAAGGTTTATAGGAGCTTGTTTTAGTCTATAAAGTGTTTTCTTAAGCTTGTTGTAATTAAATTGATTTATAGTTTATTAAAGAATGCTTTCTTATTTGTCCTCATGAAAATACTTTATATATGAAATATGATTATGATAACATGATTATGGTATGTCTTTATATGTAAAATATGATAGTTACTAGAAATGATATGAATTTCTTGACATATTTAAGTATTCTAATGAAACAAGAATCGGATATGCATAATATGGGGTAGTTACACCATTTTCTAGCATAGAAGTGTTGCAAGTCATAAGGGTGTATTTGTCTATTAAAATAAATATATGCTAAAGGTTTTTGATAGTTTTGGAATAGGGAATTGCAACTTAGTCACTACGTCAATATAAAAAACACTATGTCAACTTTCTTTACAAGGTTCCTCTTATAATAGAAAAAGAAGTTTTTGAAATATTATTTTTCTTACTATTTTAATCCATTTAATAAAATAATTTTCTCCAAAGTGTGTATGTCTCTAATTGAAACTAAGGTAGACACAGAAAATTTACCACTTCCTTAACCTTGTCCTTCACTTTGATATTGTCCTTGGCTAGCATTCAATCTAGTAGAGAGGAGGACTTTCGATTCATGACCTTATTCTCAAGTTTAGTCATTGTAGTTCTTCCCGTATTGAAGGTTAATTAGTGTGGTAATGACTTTGTCAAGTAAGGTTGCTTCCTTTGGCAAATCCAATGCTTTCAACTAGATATCAATACTCATTGCTTAAATTACATGTAACTTAGAACTAATTTATCCATACAAAATTAAAGTATGATCCAATCAAGAAAAAGTGCCAACTATTTTGATAGCAGTTGTTAAACACTAGTAAGTTATATCAATCCCATGCAATATAAGAAAAGTATTTGATATTGGAAAGATAGCATCAATACATGCAGGATCTAACATACAATAAAATAAAATGTCTAATTAAAACTTTCTTGTCTACTTCAATATGTAAGGAGAAAGCAAAATTTAGTACAATAATGATGTTGTGAAAAGTGTAATATGATAAAAAATAAATATGACTAAAGTAAATCACCAATACAAGAGGCACCAATATTTTTATATAAAACATCTTTATAAATCAAGGGTAAAAACCTTGAGACATATAATCTACAAAAAAGTTTCATTATATCAAAATATTACTACAAAATACTTCCTAAGTTGATCACAAAATAAGTGTCAAACAAGGAGAAATAAAGGATAAAGACAACAACAACAACAACAACAACAATAATCAAGAAAACAAATGATAGAATACTTGAAAGTTAAAATATTGTTCACAAAGTGAAATTAGAATAATCTTCCAAATACAATCTTCATCGTTGATCTTATATAGAAATATCTATAAAACTTTTAGACCAAATTTGAGTTTGATCCAATGGTGAATGATTCCAAATAGAATTAAAAACTTAAAATGGTTCAATAAAAAAATATTGCACTCTTTCTCTTTCTGTCTTTTCTGTCGACACTCTTATGCTTTTATACTCACTAATACTTTAATTTTTAGACACTAAAATCAAAAGAACATAAACAATTCCTAAAAATGATGGGATAAGTCTAACAAATTTGGATCTTTTTACACATAAGAGGAAAAAAACCCTAACCTAACAATTCTTATCCTCTCGACTATGTGAAGGAGACCCCATCCTAGCAATCAAGCAACATGCATCAAACTTTTTGCTTGGCAAATAGTTGGTCATCATATCAATAACATTTCATATGTATGAACCTTTTGTAATTCAAACAACTTAAATTTAAAGCATCGAAAGTCCAATGATATCTAACATCAATATGTTTTGACCTACTATGAAATATATCATTCTTAGCAATTTGCATTATATTCTAATTATCATAATATCGCACATATAACTCTTGTACAGAGTTGAGCTCCCTTAGAAATATCTTCATCCAAACTATTTCGTTATAAGCTTTAATAATAGCAATAAGCTTTGCTTCTATAGTTGATAAAGTAATGCATTTCTGTAACTTATAATTCTAGGGAACAATATCCCTTGTAAAGATAATCAAATAGCATGAAGTAAACTTCTTTGTATTAACATCTTATACCATATATGAATCTGTATATGCCTAAAATAGGTTTTCTTGTTTTAAAACAAAAAAAATCAAACTAGACGAGTTATAGAGATATCTCATAATCCACTTTTACATTGTAATGCTCTCTTCCTAGATTAAAAAGAAAATGACTAAGAAGAAGAAAAATATAAGCAATATTAGTTCTCAAACATATAATTGCATGCATTAAACTTCTGATTTCTGAAGTATAAAAAACTCTTTTCTATCTTCATTCTCTTACTCACCAAAAAGACATCAAGTTTTGCTCAATTCAAAGTGTATAGCAAGAGGTGTACTTACCACCTTAACTTTGTCCATATTAAATCTTAAAGCACCTTTTTAATGCACTTCTTATATGATAGTGATAATTTCTTATCCTTTCTATCATGGATGGTTATCATGCTAAGAATTTACTATGTTTTATTATATTATCCCTGAGGCTTTCATAAAAAAATACTTACTCAAATCCTACTTTAACTTTGCAATTCTAGAAGCATTTTGATCCATAGTAAACATGTCATCAACATAACGTGACAAAATAATAAAGTCATCATTAGATAATTTCTGCGTAAAAATATAATGGTCAAATGAAGTTTTGTTTTCTCATAATAGAATCGAACTTTTAATATCATAGCCCTCGTGCTTGTTTCAAACAATACAAACTCTTCCCCAATCTACAAATATAATCCTCTTTTTTCTTTGACAATGAAGCCTTTTGTTCACTTTATATAAATTTTTTTCATCCAAATTACCGTAAAAGGAAAACAATCTTCATATATATTGCTTAACCTTTAAGTCAAAGTACATTGCTAAATCAAATATAATTCGGATATACGATATCTTCACAATATGAGAAAAGGTTTCACCAAAATCAACTTTCTTCTTTTAAATAAATACCTTAATAACCATTTTAGCTTTGTTCTATTGAACTAAAGTGTGATCATAATGCTTCACTCTAAAAACCCACCAATTATTTAAAGCTCTTCAATCTTTAGGTAGCTTAACCAAATTAAAAATGTGATTATCATGTAAGAATTTTTTCCTTTCTTTATAACTTCAAAACATTTCTCCTTCTACTCATTATCCATAGCTTCTTTAAAGGTTTTAGGTTCTCTCATGTTAGTGATAAGTATATAGTCACTAGAAGGGTTGCCTCTCTATTTATTAGTTACTAATCATACCCTTAGTATCCATCTTATATAGTCTGAAATCACTAATCATACTATTAGTACCCATCTTATATAGTATGAAATCACTCAACTATCTCTTCTCAACCATCCCAAATCTACTTATTGATACCGCTACATACAAGGAGACTAAGGAGTAGTTTCAACTTCAAATTCAGTCTGTCTCAAAGTATAAGAAATGAAAAACTCTTTCCTTGGTAGGACATAATAGGAAGCATTAGAAGTACATTCCAAGTAATCTTATGGCATACGAAATTGATCATATTTTATGAAAAGTAATATGAAGATCACCATAAATAGAAGTAGAAAAATGATTCTCATTATCACTATCCTTATTTTCCTATCTCATCTCCTTTTTCAACTTGAAACAGTACTTATTGATATATGGTGCTTTACTATAATGATTATAAGCAAAGTTCTTATACTTTAAGCAAAGTTCTTACACTTAAACCTTGACTTAATTTTACTTTTCTCTCTATCCTTCTAACCTTTAGATTTATTCTTCCCTTATCTTTGGTAAATAAAACATTTGCTATGATGAGGATGAAGATAAGCTTTGAGTTCTTCACACTTCTTCATTCAAAACATCATCTTTAACATATTTTATAGTCACTGCTTTATTAGGAGCAAAATTGGCACAAAAAAATATGAAAAAAATCTTTAAAACTCTAGCAAAGTATTAAGCAACCAAAGTCCCTTTTGTCTCATCATCAAACTTTACATTTATTTCAGACTTAAGCAAGAACAAATTGTAATTGCTAGTTTTTGAAACATAAAGTGTCTCAAGGTTATCATCCAAAGTTCTTTTATGTGTCATATTAATAATGTGATTAAGAATATTTTCTTCTATTAATTGCCTAATATAGCCACAAACTTTTTGTTATTCAAATTTTCAATCCTTATTTGACATAGATTGGGACTTTTGAGTAGCAAACATGTCACAAATAAAAGATCTTTTATCTTGCCTTCGCACTGATGGTAATTAATATCATTTAAGCACACTATTTTCCTTCATTGTTCAAATAAAATTATCATAAATACTCAACCACAAGCTTTAATACCACAATATTTTAAAGAAAGCTCTAACATGTGAAATATTAAACAAGTAGAGAAATATATCAATCAAAACTTCACTTTCTTTTTGGATCTATAATGAGTAAGCAAACTCTAGCACAATACTAATGCTACAATAGGTGTAATATACTAAAAAAATAAATATCATTAACATAATTCACAAACATAAAAATACCAATATTTTTACATAAAAACTCCTTCAAATCTAGAATGAAAACTACAAAACCTTTGGTCCATCAAGAACTCAACTACACCAAAAAGAATCTTTAAAAAGTTCTACAAAATGATTACAAAATAAGTGTTAAATAAGAAGAAATAAAGGATAAAGGCAATAATAATAGATAAGGAAGAAAATAAGAGAATTCATCCAAAGTTGCAGTATTATTCATGGAGCCAAAACTACACTTATAATCCTCCAAACAAGATCTTTAAAATTTAGAAACTCATATTATAAAATAAAATATCAAAAACCCTCGCATCAAATTTAAACTCGAGCTACGATGGATGATTCTAGACCAAAAATAGTTTAACAAAAAAAGTTCACATTTTTTCTTCTTTTTTTCTCTTTTCTCTTCATTAGTCCAATTTTTAATCATTAAATTAGTGACTTAAAAAGATCATGATAATTTTATAAAAATAATACTTCAAAGTCAACAAATTTAAACATTTTATACATAAAAAGGAAAAAAAAATCATAACCTACCCTATATATAGTCCAGTTTCCAACAAATGAAGTAAAATAAACAATTTAAAAGAGCCTGGTAAGCCAACATTTAAGTTATCGATGCTATTGTAAGACTATATAAACTTACACTAGGGAGTTGTTTTTCTTCCTAAAGTAGTTCTTGGGTATGAGTTGGCTTCTTTGTCATAACGAAAATAAAATAACAAGATGATTAAAAACTCTTGGGATTGTAGTCTTATACAAGAGGCCTTAAGGGGAGAAATTTTATCTTTCAGCCAAAGAATAACAATAGCTTGACAATACCTTTCAAGTTGAAGTTGTAGCTCAAGGCATTTAGCCTTCAATTCTTCCCAGCAACACTTTATATTCTCCAATTACATATCCATGGAGGAAATCCTATGTCATGGCTCATTCGCTTTCACCACGATAAGTTATGTATCAATGTCTTTGATTCTCATCATTTTTTTTATCCTTTCAAAGTTTCCACCCCATTTTAGGCAGAAATGATTTTCTTAGATTCCTATAGTTGATTTGTCAAGGATTGAATCTTATCAAGGGCTAACTGAGGCCCTACTTCTAATTCTTTAACTTATCAATGTCACCTCCCGTATCAGAAAGATATTTATTCTTGTCAAAGTAGTTATGATTTTCAACTGAGAATTGATCATCGATGAAATGTTGTTTATATACTTCTTCTAGGAATTGACTAGTCATTCCAACATCATCTTCACTTCCACTTCATGTTTCATCCCAATCAAAATGCTTCTTATTTGCACCCCCATGCTAGTAACATCTTCAATAGAAATCAATGATTTATAATCCTGTCCATAACACTAAACTCTTGAGCTAACTTGGTGAGATCAAATTTTCCACTTAATAGATAATAAGTTTGAACAAATTTCTGTATGCCAACACTCAATTCAAAGATTTGACAATAGAAAGCACGATCCATATAGCCTAAACGAGTTTTTGTATTCTTGTATGATAAGAAACTCTTGTCCTTCTTGGAAAGAATCTCTAATGTGCCATACTCGGAGTACAATAAAGTGCTCCCTTCAATAAGTTCAAACATTTTGCCTATAGATCTGCCCAGATCTGTTTGGAATTATTGTTTGTTATTATTTGCCAGAAAGGTATCATTCTCCATTGTTATACCAGATGAATCCATCACCAAAGGTTTATCTGGTGATGTGTTCATGTTTCCAAGAGTTAATCTAACAACGTCCTAATGTAGTAGAAGTTTTTCATAATTATTTATGAAAATGGTATAATAATTTATGAGTTATTATAAATATTCAAAAAAAAATCCATATGAGCCAAATAATTATTATTATAAAATCTTTGTTAAAAGAAAGAGTTCCCAATTGATTTATCACCCATTTTTACTTGAAAAATAAAATTTACAAATATAAATTTAAGTTAATAGAATAATTTAGTTTATGAAGATTACAATGAACTTCAATGGATTTGACTAAATAATTGTGTGGATTATATATGTATAAATTGACTCAACTCATTTGATTTAATTAACTAAATTATAAAATTAAATAATTTAAGTTTTAAGAATTAATATATATAAACTGGTTTTAAATATAAAAATTAAGCATGAAAATTTTAAGAATCTAGTTTAGATTATATAAAAATTTTAAAAATAAATCAATCCAATATATATAAATAACTTCTAATCACCTTAAGTCATAATTGATGTTTGAAATTTATTTCAGATTAATTAATATTTATAAAATTATATTATTTAGATCTTAAATCTATGAATTAGTATAATTATTTATATAATTTATTTTTTGTGAATTATGATTTTTATTTTACATATAGTATCACATGATATTATATTATATTATATTTTTATTTTAATAAATAAATAAATTGTAGTTTGGATAATAATTATAGTTTTAAAATGAGATCTATGGTAAACCGAATGAGTTTTTTTTTAAGAAACGAGATTTTTAAAAAAGTTATTATACTTCAACTAAATTCCATGTATTAATTTTATGGGTTTATAAGGTCGTCTTGTTTATTATTATTTTTTCTTATGATGACTTTTTTTTATCTTGTATATCTTTATCATATTATTTGTTTATTATTTATTATTTATATTTTATATAGTTCATTCGGAAAACAGACTCTTAATTAATTAAGAATAATATTGTATGTTACTAAACCTCTCCAAAATTTGCATATTATTAAAGTTTTTGTTATCGTTGTTGTATTTTATAAGGTAATTCGGTTGTTGAGTTTGCTTATGTCATATGGCCCATATGTTAATGTGTTTGATCTAAAACAAACGGGTTTGGGTTGGAAGTTTCAAGGCCCAGAAGCCAATTTCTTACTACCCGTATGGTTTGTCGCCGTTGGGGAGGTTTAATCAAATCAATAAAAGACGTCGTTGAAAACTCCCGCACATAACCGCCGTCTTACCAGTGGTCGGAGACGGAGCAAGCATTCTTTCTGAAGAAAGGAAAAAAGATATGGTTAAAACCAAACAACAGAAGTCCAAACCCAAGAAAGTCCCCCGCGTAAGTCTCGTCACACGATTCTGCCGAGAAATAACGTGAATTCGATGTATAGGAGTTCTGTTTCTGCGATTTTAGACAGCTCTGATTCTTTTAGTTTCAAGTTTCGATGGGTATTATTGTTATTATTACTCCGTATATTGTATTTTATTCATTGTTATCTATATATTTTGAAGTATGTTGGATAAGCAATTGCTTTCAGTTTTTTGCTTTTTTTTCCTATGGTTACTTAGAAGGTGGTTATTTGTTGTATAGGTGAAGACTCAGGGAAAGCAAGCTGATCTCACTCAGTTCCGTGCTCAGCTTGATGCATTGGGACTAAAGATCGTCCATGTTACTGCAGATGGTAACTGCTTTTTCAGGTCTGTGCTTATGCATAAGCCTATTTTGTATTTGATATTTTGATTAGTTTATGTATTTTTAGAGTTGTTAGTTTTATGTAATTGTGTAGATAGGATATGCTCCAGATAATACATTCATTGGACAATTTTGTAGACATGAATTATCGTCATTTAAGTTGTTTAATTTTGTTAGCTTGTAGGGCACTTGCAGATCAGCTGGATGGTAACGAGGAGGAACATGCTAAGTATCGAAATATGGTGGTACAATATATATTGGTAAGAGACGTTGAGGGCAAAGAAATGGCTCAAACCATTTGATCAGCTTGTCTTGTTCTTGGTCTGCAACATTTGTTTGCACAGAGATTTAGTCTGATTACTAACTTTCTGGTTCCCATTGGTATTACTGTGAAATGAAATCTTTCTCTTTAGACTATTCTAACATTTCTAGTTTTGAATTTAAGAATGTTATGGTAAGATGCAAAATGTTCAACATCTTCCACATCCAACACCCTTCCTGCTCTCCTTCTTATCCTTTTCTTTCCTTTAATTTGATATATTATCATTATATGTAAATGGAGATAATATTTTGATTGCTATTAACAGAAAAACCGTCAAATGTTTGAGCCTTTTATTGAAGATGATATCCCATTTGATGAATATTGTCGATCGATGGAAAAGGATGGCACTTGGGCTGGACATATGGAATTGCAAGCAGCTTCTCTTGTTTTGCGTAGTAATATTTGCATTCACCGGGTGAGACTTAGGCTATGTTTGGTTGGACGTAAAGTTTTTAATGGAATGGAATAGAATGATTTATAATGGAATATAATGTAAATGAATGTAATATTAAAAAATTGTTGTTTGGAAGGGATGGAAGGGTTTATAATGTAATATAATGAAATGTTGTTTGGAAGAAAGGTTCATAATACAATATAGTGAAATGTGGTTTGGAATAAAGGTTTATAATGTAATATAGTGAAATGGTGTTTATTATTTTACATTTCACCCTGAACCTTCCAAATCGGAGGTAACTTATTTTTACTGTTTAGGTATAAAATGAGATGTAATGTGAAATTCTCCCCTTCCATCTTATTTTATTTCATTTCATTATAAACTCTTCTCTCAAACGATAGAATAATATTACATTCCATTAATAACCACCCAACCAAACATAGTCTTATTTTTTTTCTCTTCTTAATACTTACAGTTTCCATTACTAATGATATTTTGGTTGCTCACAAAGCTCCGTAGCCTAATCAACATATGGCATAACCTATCTTGGAGGCTTGATGTCAGAGCTGCTTTTAGTTAGCAATAGGATCAAGAGTAATGCTTAATTTGAATTTAAGATATACTAAGGCTAAAAATATATTTGCGTCAATTCTGAAATTGTAAAATATCTTAATTGGCTACAATGTGCACTATTCGAACAATGAATTGTTTCTGCAATTGCAAGGAATTTGCAAACACTACCATGATATAAGATGTAGAGCAAGATATGTTCTTGTCATTTAGCCTCACTAGACTTGTTGCAGCTTTTATACTGACGGCGGCGGCAAAAGTGATGCAAATACTCCTACTCACATATAGGCAGATTTTACCTAACCATGTTGCACATACAACTTGCTTAGACACTGTAATGACCTTTCTATGTGCTCATTTGTGTGTTAATGCAGAGCATGTTCCCACGCTGGTATATCCGTAATTTTGATCAATGTGGAATTCGTATGATTCATTTGTGAGTATCCTGGAGATTTCAGGCATATATTTGGATGAAATGATAATTTGCACCAATTTTGAATGCATGAACAAGATTATGCTTCAATCGTTTAATTCACTCACTAGAAGTGATTATTAATCTTAGACAAGAATGTTAGATTTGATGTTTAAAATTGCTTTACAGTCAATGTGCAGTTTAGTTCTCTAATTTCCCGTTTTAGGTCTTATCATGATGGTGAACATTACAATAGTGTGCGTTTAAGAGAAGACCCGGGCGATGGGCCAGCTAGACCAATAACTATCAAGGTTTCCCCTCATATTTCTGTTTCTCAAGATATTTGTGATTATTCTAATGCTCAAGATATTGAACTTTTACCAGTAGATAGTCTGATGAATTCTAGTTTGTGAAAGGCTGACGCTGATCTTTCAGCAACTTCTCATCAAGAAAAAGATGCAACTAGTAAATCCAAAGGGAGAGCTGCTAAAGATGTTACTTATGCAGGATCAATCAAATTGGTTATGGCAGGAAGTGGTTGTGAAAACACTGAAAAAGTTGAAGAGGTGATGATTCTATTTGATTCATACATAAAAGACTATCAGGATTATTATTTTTTTTTAAGAAATGACTATCAGGATTGTTGTATAATAGTTGCTGGACATTTTTTATTCTTCTGATCTGTGTTTATTATGTTCCAGATTTTAATGCAAGTAGATGGTGATGTAGAAGCTGCAATAGAGTATCTGATAGCAGAACAAGATGCAGATGACTGTTCAGCACAAACAGACTCCATTTCTGGTCAGACAGATGCTATTCGTGGTAATATTTCCGAAAATTTTAATGGGTACTATGTTTTATGGCTTCTGGATTGATTTTTCCATCTTTTTATTTTCTTTTATTTTCATTGAGTTATGGATATTGGTAGTAGAACCTTTTGTGAATTTGGCTCTAATAGTTTAGATTATTACATTTTAATGTCTTAATTCAAAAGGTATGTCCAAACTGTCAAAATCTGGTCTAGATGTCCTATCAATTAAACTGGTTTATAAAGGATTCAAATATGAGAAGTTGCAATTTGGTTTATATATTGTACTATAGAAGATCTGGAACAAAAAGATTTTTGGTCAACAAGATAAACTTGTTCTTTGAATAATTATACATAATAGCAGTTTTAAACAAGATCGCTGGCATTAGCACCTTCCTGTAGAGTGTGGCCCTTTCTTATATTTTGGATTTAGTACTAAGGTAGTTTCCGCACCATCTTGCCATAGGGGCAGGGGTCTATTGAATATCCATAGAAAAGTGCTCTTCCTATGGTCCAGGGCACCTCAATCAATATATCTCCTGGGGCCAGTTAAAGGTAGTGGATCTATGCTGAGCCTAGAGAACTAAGGGGAATAATTCTTTCCCTCCACCTCTCCCAAGGGGATTCAAAACTATGAAGTTGATGTGAGGAGCATACTCGCTCATTCACACCAAATCCCTTGAGGTTCTATTCAGTGTTGTCTGTGTCTTAGAAGACATGTTCATTCTTTTCACCGGTTTTAGGGATTTAGTTGAGTAGGAAGATAAGTTATACTGTATGTTATTTTGACACAGTTATCTAAATGCTTCCACAGTATTGCCCAGATTTTTCTTTTACTTTATGTTGCTTCTTATGGTCTTTTGGATTTTCGCACTTGTTGGCATAATGCCACAGAATGTCAAGAGGAAACAGAAGATGCAAATAATGAGGCTCACGAGGAAGAGCCAATTAAGGCAAATGATCATGATCTGTTGAACAAGAGTATTCATGATATCAGCAGTTCCCATGTGGATGATGAGGTTCCCCTTGTAAACTTAAAGTTGGTTAACTTTCAGAAGAGATAGGCACACTTAAAATATGTATATTATGCTTCTACTTTCTATCCATTTCGCTTAGTCTCTAATACTTCAGAAGGTACCAAGAAACAAGGTCTGTCCATGTGGATCTAGAAAGAAACACAAGGCTTGTTGTGGAGCTGCCAAAGGAAGAGCATCTAACAAGTTTGTAGTGTAAGCCTCCATTAAACTCTTGAAATCTGGTTCTGTTTAGGCTTCTTTAGGTTTTTGAACTTAGGCCATGTTATCCATGTTTCCCAAAGCTTAGAAGAGTGTTTTCTTTCGCTCTAAAGACTAGTTCTTTTGTTTCACGTGTTGCTACCATATGGTTTCTTTCTTGGTTTTCAATGAGGCACTTCCGTTCTTAACTAGTCTTTCTAACTGCTCAACTAAAATTCTTGTGCTAAGTTGATTTGGCATCTCTTATGTTTGACAGCAACCAGTCATTTGACTCGAGGAAGAGTAGAAAAGAAAGGAAACAAAGCAAAAGAGCAGCAGCTAATTCTGTTATGTGCAGTAGATCTGATGGTGGACTTCCTGACATGGGCGCTCTTTGTATATGAGCTGCTACTGTGAGTATCGTCACAATCTCTGTGGCTAAATGACTTTATGCATCTTTTCGACATGCATCTGCGCCTGCATGCTTTTACATGGTACTTTCATTTACACTGCTGGGCTGCTTGTCCTTGCGAGCTAATCTTTAAAAATTGTCTATCCTTGATTTCTCTTTTGTATGTTAAGAAGTCATTGTTTCAGCCGTACTGCAGTGAGTCACTCTAATTTATTATTTGCATAAGTTTTTTTTCATATGACAAAACCGTTAGATATAATTAGAAAGGAGCTGATCCTATTGTCAGATTTATGCCACTGTAAAGTTTTGGATGATGATTCTAGTTCTCTGCATAGGTACTCACAAGTCTGCACACTATTAATTTATTTACTATGACGAGCCAAGGAATCTTGCAGTCTGCCTTGGAGGGATGGACAAAGCGGAAGCGACAATACAACCAATATTTGTGAACTGATTATGTTGATGCTTTTCCCCTGTCCTCACTTGATTCATGATTGCATTTCAGAGCGGCCTGGCAAATTTCACTTAATGAAATAGCAACCCAAGTAAAACTGCTTAGATGTTCCTTCTAGCCTTGGTGTATATGGATCATGGATTAAATTTCGTCAAATGATAGAATTATAACATTTTACTCTACTGAATCAAAGATGCATGCATAATGCCACACCACACCCGCCTGCATTCAGATTGAGGTTTCTATACCTTTGGTAGCTCGGATCTGCGAAGAGAAGATGATTTCCATTGAAGATTTCAAATCTCCCAATCCCTAATTAGGTAAGGTCTGAAGGCTCGACATTCAGTTAGGGGTTTTTTTTTTAACCTCTTTTACAAAACGTCATCAAATTGGTAATTCTATTATAATTGCAACGTTGTCTTTTCTTGCTTTATTTTGGTGAAAGTGAGTTCTTCATAACAATGTCATTTTTGGTATACATTTGATTTAGGGGGGTGTTTTCTACTCTCTGTTCTTCACTTTCATCTATCTCCATGAATTTTTTAATTTTTCAAAAAAACTTTCACATGGGTTATTTCAAGATTCAAGCATTTGGATGGGTTAGCGTCTAAAACTGTGAAGCTGCAAATATGTTGGGGAGCTTATGGCATTATGGTCCAAATTTCCGACTACTTTATGGGCCCCATTCCGACTTGGGGGCTTGAAAATGCATAAAGAGTTTTTAGGTTTTTTTTTTTTTAGTATTAAGGAAAAACTAAACGGAACAAATTACACAACTTGTATAAGGAAGCAGATCTTTGGTAAATCTTCTAAAGGATAATGTGGCATTCAATGGATGTGGTATCAAAATAAGTGACTCTTAAATCAAAATGACTTTATAATGAGTAAGCCAATTGACGCATTTGATATTTTCTTGATATATTTGGTGATAAATAACAGTTCAATTTTTAGTGAACAGTTCGTTAACTAGGAACAGTTTATTTTAGGTTTTTTCTTTCTCATTATAATATTAGGCTTAGGCAATGAAGTCCCGCTGATCCAAAAGTTGGAACAAACATGCTAGGGTGATCATATGAACAACTGCTTATTCGAAAACCCTAGCAGAGGCCATATTGCCTTAACTAAAGAAAAAGCCTAAAATTAGAACGTGGGCAAAGAGAATGCGCTCGTCACTAAGCTTATTTCATTAAGGAAATGAGAGTACCACAAAAGTCCACGTACATATCGAAGCAAAAGGTCACATTGAAAAGTGAAAACCTCCTATCCACTGCAGGTGAATTAATAAAAGGTTCTTTTCATTTTAGTGATATCGCAAGTTTAAATCGTCTTCGTCTGTACAATCGTTTAAAATTTGGCATCAAAATTTTACTTCCTATACGAGACTTATCTAGCTTGAGTAAGAATTAGTCTGAGTATGAATGGTTTAAAAATACCTTCTTATAATTAGAACCCTCTTAAAATACTTATAAAAAACTTAAAAAAAAAAAAGAGGTGAAAACCTCCCAATAAGTACAAGTCTCTAACCAGCCCCAAACATTGCCCACCTGCTTCATCTAGTAAAGTTGGGGCGATGTGGTCTTTCTCTTCTTTTGTTTAATGGTTGCTTTGCTTGCCACTGATAGTGATAATTGTTTGATGAGACACTCAAGCAAAGTCGTCGTCGTCTGTTGTACATTAATGGAAACTGCGTGATAAGCCCGTCATCTCCCTCAATGGAAATTTTCATCCTTTTTCCTACATGGGACCAAGCAATTTTGACGGGCACACATGATGATCAACAGTCATATCTTGTTGGGTGTGCTTATGTACCTTTGATGTGGTGCCCTTCATTTAAGTATTAAGTCAACCAGTTTTTTTTAGCAGCAACCTTCTGTAGCTCTAAGGAATCATCCTTTGTTCCGATTTAGGTGTCACTCTCTTCCATTCAATCTGTATCAAATACTCACATTCACTCTATTTACCTACATATCAGTGGCATTTATTAACTGAAATGACTCTTCACCTGATCCTTAGACTTGATTGACATGTAAATTGATAAAACAACATAGTCAAAACATGAAGACAATGTTAAAATTGTATACGGTACTTTGACACCGATTTGGGAAATTGGGATTGCTGTAACCAATTTATACAGATATACAGATTATACATTTTGCAAATGTTAGAAAACAGTGCTTTGAGTTTTGGAAAACGAGGAGTGTGATTCTGGGAAAATTGGAGCTACCCTCTTTTATGTATATTCATGCTAATGGTATTCAATGGAGAAAACAAAAAAAGGAAATTCTGACAAACTACCATACCAAGTGAAATAAGATAGATGTAATCAATGTAGGTGGAAATTTATATAATATAGTCATGGAAGTGGAGTTGCATGCCACCATTTGTTAAGACGAAAATATATTTTTTATTTAAAATCTGTTGGCATAAGAGTTTCTTAATACATTTATACTTCTCAAGAACATTAAAGGGACTCGAACGTCACATTTTCCTTTGAAATATTTTGTAACAAAATAACTACTATCATACATTTTCTCCTATGTAAATGTATATTTTGTAATACGTAGTATAGACTTTATTACATACTCAGGATCAACATGAAACGATTAAAAACAAAAGTAATACAGAATACCTAATTTCGATTCCATCTCTGATTTCGATGCCAATTATGTGTTCCAAACGATCACGAATCTCCCCGAACCTTTATGGAAAGTATTTCCCGACGCATGATTTAGGTCTTTCTATAGTTTTCTCAATACGTAAGTTCTTCTAACGAGTCAAAGATTCCTTATGCTTACGATTGATATGAACAACTGCAAGAGACCTTAATATTTATATAGTTTCTATATCGGGCTTCCCCATCACAAGGTCGATATGGATCTGGTCCACACTAATTGAGATCTATTTTTTACCCGGACTTTGACCCATTAATCTAGATCATTTATTGGGACACTTTATTATCTTTATTTGGATCAAATTACGTAATTTAACCGATAATTTATTTAAAAACCAAAAAATGTAATTAATAGTTGTCCAACTTTATAGGAAAGGACAAAATTGTCCAACATATTTATGCTAAAATTGTATTGGATTAATTTTTTTAAAAAAATTATTCAATTTTCATAATTTAAGTTAAGACCAATATAATAATAATATTTATGAGTATAATTAAAAAAAATTAATCAATTTTTCATAATTTAAGTTAAGACCGATATAATAATAATATTTATGAGTATAATTTGTCATGAACTTAAATATTTAAAATGTTATTTTTGAAAAATATGTTAAAAGGGTCAATTATCTATTAAATTTATAATTTATTTAATTTTTAATGTTAATCAAAAGTATAAAAAATATCAAACAGATATTAAAATTTTTAATTTATTATAAATATAATCTTTCGTTAACTCATATGGTTAATTTTACTGGTATGGGTCGTCACATTAAATAGACCTATTTAAGTTAGATAATTCATATAAATTAAAAAATATATATTTAATAAATTAAATTTTATATATTTATTATTATTCCTAATTTTTAAAAACGGATAGTTAATGAAGTCTTTTTAATTATTTATTTCCTAATCAAAGATACAATCATTTTTTTGTTAAAATTTTAACATGTACACTAATATAAATAAGCTCAACTTATATAACGTTCTAAGCTAGTAAAATTAATGAAACTAATTTGTTAAACCAAGAGATATTCCAATCGGTGATGATAACCAAAACGTAGTTATTACTAATGAGTTCATTATTTTGACAAAAAATATCATAAGAACAAAATGAAATCATAAACTCAAGAAAATATTTTATGAAGTTGATAAAGAAAATTTGAAATTTACGACTATCAAAATGAAGATCAAACCAATAAAAAAGGATTAAAGTTTATCAACGTCGTTCTTTAATTTCTAATATTAATTATAATATCACTTTGTTAATTTGATACTCTAAAGGCCTCATCATACATGAACTTTTTATTTCATTTTATTGCATGAGTCTTTACATTCGTTAAGATTTTAATTTTAATATAAAATCTTTTTATCTTTCAAACACTCTTTATGGAACATTTTAGAAAGTGTTTAAATCATAATTAAATTAGACAAATTAGTTTTGAGTATTTGAATTTTTTAAAATCGTGTTTAATCTATTCAAGTATTATTGTTCATATTTGTGTAAGTAAGCATCTTTTAATTATTAAGCGAATAAATGAGATAATTTTGAGTTATAATTCTTTATTAGGGTAGTAGATGTTATATTTGTGAGAGTTCAAAGAGGACTAAGGTTCTTCTCTACCTTAGAAGAAAATTACAAAACGGACTCATCTTTACAAAGAAAGATCATAGAAATGTTATTTTTTACCTTGAAAGAATAATTATACCGAACCTTAGGAGTAAATATATACGAGAGTTGTTTGCTAAACAACTATTTTCTCCTATTCAAAATAAGTGTCGTTTTAGATAAATGCACATTTATTAAGAAAGTTAATGAAATGTCTGATATATCCTTATTAATTACATGTTAAAGTGTTGTGAAAATATAATCTGTGTAATTAAGATGTGAGAGAAATTAAAGGATAATTTTGGAAGTAAAATCATAAATATGCATAAAAAGTTACAAACGATACTTATTTTAAATAATTAAAATCCCTATAAAACGACACTTATTTTGAATAGGAGGTAGTATAAATCAATTTTCATTTTTTCTTTATCTTTTTTAATTATCATTCAATTGTTTGAATTATTTCCGCTAAGCAATTCATTTTAAGTTTATTGGTTTAAAAAATTGTTAAATCATATTTATATCTATTTAAATTTTAATTAATATTTTTATACATTTATTTAATATTAAAAATAAATATAATTTTCCCTTAAAAAAAAGTTCCAACTCATATAACATAACGTGTAAGTATCTTATACCGCACTACTTCTTAAATAATGCCACCTTAAAAGGAACGAATTGTAGATGGCGGAGTTGTGATGGCCACTCTTAAAAATCCTTATTTATTTATTATTCCAATTGCCCCACTTTCAGTATCTTTCCCATTACAGAAAGCTTTGAATTTCAAAATTCAAAAAATCAAAAATTCATTAATTAAAAATAAAAAAATCATACATAAATACAAACTTAGCCAATCCTCTATTTCAATTAATCAATTTCTACCATATTTTATTTTAAAAAAATAGTTTCTTACGAGTTGTTCTAGGAGGGTTTCAACTATAAGAAGGCATCTTTAAGTCATTCATATCCAGACTAATCTATGTTTGAGTCAAGTAAGTCCCTTATGGGAGGTAAAATTTTAATTTCAAATTTTAAACGGCTGAATACATGAGAGCGATTCGAACTCACGACCTTACTTAAATCAAAAGAATCTTTTATCAATTCACCTACACCCAAAAATTATATTTTATTAAATTTTATCTACAGACATTTACGTGATGTTCATACAATCAAAACACAAACCCTACGACTCAACTAACCAACCAACCAAATAATTGAGTTTTATCTTCTTCCTGTGCCTATCAATCCTTATCCCACTTCCTTCCTTTTCTTTCTCCTCATTCCACGCGACTTGCAAGCTCGTGAAGTTGTTAACCTCTTACACATGGAACATATTTATTTCTTGGACCTTTATTATTTTATAATAAGAAATAGGAATAACAACAATAATACAATAAACACAAGAGATTTAATATATATAACCTTATTTTAATTAATAAAAAGATTATTTTTAAATATGATAATTTTATTTAGATAACGTACATTTAAAATAAAGCAATTATAACATCATAGTTAAATTTAAGAACTATAGGTCTTTGAGAGTAAAGTAGTGAACAAGAATGTTAAGTAGTACTTTTACTACCATTATACAAGATTAGCATGAATATTGAAACCATATAATTAATTTGTGTGTACTTTTATTACTCAAATGAATAGAAATCCAAAATAGGAAACACTCTCGTTTTCTTGCAAGTCATCTACAGGAGACATACGGCAAGAACTATTGATGTCAATCATCAAAACGATGGCGACCAAACAAAAATAATTTTCAGGACCAATCACCAATCCAACACTCATCCAACTTGAAGCAATTGAAGGAGATACCTATCTACACTACACTCTCCAGAGTTAAAAGCATGTCAGTAGGA
>JANZLC010000200.1:24941572-24956314 GCA_026413385.1 Erythroxylum gracilipes
ATCTCCTCAGATCTATCTACAGCTACCTTTTTCTTCATCTCATCTACTTGTTTCTTCAGGCAGACGTTTTCCCTCTCTAACACTTACGTGTTCTTCAAGTTTTCTACAAACTTTTTCTTTAACAACTTATACTGCTTAAGTATTGCATGAGAATCTTCTAATAATTCTGAATATGCATCTTGTAATTCACTAAAATTTGAGCTTACCTCCTCATCACTTTCTTTTTCGGCTACCAAGCAAATGTTTGCTTGAACTGATGCCTCTGAATCAGTATCAGATTCGGACGAATCCAAATCTTCCCATGTTGCCATCATGCTCATCTTGTTTTTCTATTTTTCTTTGATTTTCTTTTCGGCAATGGATATTCAGACTTGTAGTGTCCAGGTTTATTGCATTCATAACAGATGACAAATGTTTTCTCGTTCTTGCCTTCATCTTTACTATTCTTCTTGAAAGAAAACTTTTTGTTTCCTCTTGCTTTCTTCTTCCACATGCGTCTGATCTTCCTTGATATAAAAGATAATTCATCATCTTATTCGCTTGAATCTTGTTCAGATTCATTGGAGTCGTCATTATTGACTTCTTCGATCTTCAACTCTTTTGACGATGAACTTCTCTTTCTTTAAATCTTGTGATTCTTTTGTCCAGCCTTTAATGCTATAGATTTATCTCGTTTGGATTTATCTTCTGCATCGAGCTCCACTTCATGTATCTTTAAGGATTCAAGCAATTCATCAAACTTTAATACGCTCAAGTCCTTATCTTCTTGTACCACGGTGACTTTAGGTCTCTATCTTTTCGGTAGGCTTCTGAGAATCTTTCGAACATGATCTTGATTATCATAGATTCTTCCAAGAGTTTTGAGTCCATTAACGATAGTTTGAAATTGTCCAAACATCTGATCGATAGACTCATCTTTCTTCATTTTGAATAGCTCATACTGGTGTACAAGAATGCTTATCTTAGATTTCTTCACTTGGTTGGTGCCTTCATATGCGATGGATAGAGTATCCCACATCTCATTCGCAGTGTCGCATCCATGAACTTTATCGTATTCATTTCTGCTTAAGGTACAACTTAGAAAGAACTTGGCCTTTGAATTTAGCTGGAATCTTACTTTTTGATCAGCTGACCATCTGGTACGTGGAATGGCATTCCGTTCATCATCCATTAGTGTATACGGTCCATTCTCTATAGTCTCCCAAATATCAATATGTGTAGATTCAATGAAGAGCTGCATCCTGTCTTTCCAATAGTGGTAGTCTTCATTATTGAACGCAAGAGGTCTAGTGACAGAGGCGCCTTCAACTATATAAACGTTTGATTCTGTCATGGATCTTTATCCACACTTTGTAACGGTGGTTCTTGAAAACCGAGCTCTGATACCAATTTAAGTAAATCACGCATTAGTATAGACTTTACGTTCAATATACAAAATGCACAAGAAGGGGGTTGAATTGTGTATCCTTTTACGTGAATGCAATCTGTAACGTCCCAAATTAGGGGTAGAATATTAACGGAAATCAATCCCCTTTTAAAATTCGTTGAAAACTTACTTTTTCAAAACTATTGAGTAAGAATCACGATATATTGCAATTAAATTCTATATACTTGTATAAAATAATAGAAATTAAAAGTAGAGAGTTCAGATGTTGACATAACAATTTTATCCTGGTTCACCTCAAACCGTTGGTTACGTCCAGTCCTCAGAATCTTTTCTGAGATTTTACTATTATTTTCAAACTGTACAAGTATTCTTTTCCACAGAGCCTCTTCAGGTCTCTTTCACCAAATATTCTTTTTCACTAAGCCTTTTCAAGCTCTCAGCTTTTCTTTTCTCTTACAGAAAGATATTGCAAGCTTTGTTACAGAAATGATAGCTCTGGTGTTTCGCACAAATACAGTGTTTAAAAACTTAAGATCAGTATCTCAAATCACTAATTGAATTCACTAACTTTTTCAGTCTTCGACTCTAACTCGTATTTATAACATTCGTCTTCAATTACGTCTTGATAACTGTTTCTTTCTTCTTGTTTATTGATCTTTGAAGAAACAGTTATTCAGTTAAATTTTGTAACTAACTCAAACTGATTAACTATCCGACGTAGTATCGGGTCTTCGTCTTATATTGCTTCCGTCTTACTTTTTCTTTCGTCTTAGTTTTTCTTCTGCTTTTGTCTTAGTTTACTTCTGCTTTCGTCTTAGTTTCGCTTCAGCTTCCATCTTACTTTCTTTCGTCTTAGTTTGCTTCCGCTTTCGTCTTAGCTTGCTTCCAATTTCGTCTTAGTTTTCTTCCGCTTTCGTCTTGGTTTTGTTTCTGCTTCCGTCTTAATTTCGCTTCAACTTCCATCTTACTTTCTTTCGTCTTACTTTTGCTTCTGCTTTCGTCTTAGTTTCGCTTCAGCTTCCGTCTTACTTTCTTTCGTCTTAGTTTGCTTCCGCTTCTGTCTTAGTTTCGCTTTAGCTTTCGTCTTACTTTCTTTCATCTTAGTTTGCTTCCGCTTTCATTTTAGTTTCTTTCGTCTTACTTTTGCTTCTGCTTCCGTCTTACTAGAACGGTTCATCACTTTCTAATATTATTATTATTTGATTTTTATCAAAATTATTTAGACGTGAAGTCATTTTGACTTAACAACATGTATACAACTTTAGACTTTTGGTACTCCCCAACCTCCCCTCCTCCTCAGTTGTTCTTTCGGGAGAGGGGGGAAGCTATATAGAAGAGGTATTTGTATATAAGAACATGCACAAAATTGCGGAAAAGCTTAAGATTTCTCCAATGTTTCCTTAAAGGGTCTTGATTCAAAACCCTTTTCATTTCGGAACCAACAAACAATACACATCCAAAAACAATAAAATAAAAAAGCACCTACAGCCTTGCTCTTCTATCTTCCCTCTTCTGTGCATGAGCAACATACAGTGGTTTGCTAACTGTCGTTTTACCAGACATATCAGAAAGCTACAAGGAAAAGAAAGCATTTACAATTTTCTAAGACAAATAATATCAAGGGAAGCAACAAAATGTAGAATCATTAACATTCATAGTTTGGTTCAACAGCACCAACTTACCGCTCGTGAAGCTTGGTGTCCTCGGGTCTTTGGCGTCCGGTACGTTTGAGCAGGCATGGACCCCTTCTGTCCCACTTATTCTTTGTCGACGATCTCATCCTCTTTTCGAAGGCTTCTCTTGACCAAGTTAACGTGATTCGGGGAGTATTGGACTCGTTCTACACCGCTTCGGGACAGCGAGTGCACACTGATAAGTCTCGATGCTACTTCTCCAAGAACGTCCCCCTTTCGACCAGCCGTGCCTTAAGTCGCGCTCTCATGTTCCCTCAGACTACTGACCTTGGCCGATACCTGGCGGTTCCTCTCCTTCACCAGCGGGTTAGTAAGCGCACTTATCAGCACATTTTAGATACAGTCCACTGCCGGTTATCAGGATGGCCCCCCTCCACGTTGTCATTTGCTGGCCACGTCACCTTGGTGCAATCGATTATCACGGCCATCCCGAGCTACACAATGCAGACGGTCCGATTACCACGTAGCTTGTGTGATGCTCTGGAACAGGCTATGCGGAAATTTTTGTGGGGTTCGTCGTAAGCAGGCACAACGATACCCCTGGTGAGTTGGGAGGAGGTTTGTCAGCCCAGAACTCAAGGGGGATTAGGCATTCGGCGGATTCGAGAGATGAACGACGCCTTCCTGGCTAAACTCGGCTGGACCTTGATTGCCAAACCTCATGCCTTATGGGTGCAGGTTCTCTATGCTAAATATGGTTTTGACGTTCACTGCCTTCCCTCCTCCCTCAATTCCTCGAGGGGTTCGATGGTGTGGAGGAGCATTATGGCGACTTGGCATCTTGTCACTCAAGGTCGGTAATGGCACGACGACGCGTTTCTGGCTCGACCCCTGGGTCACGGGAGTTGGCCCTCTCCTTTCCCATTCCATTCAGCCCGTCCTAGATCCCCAGCTTCACCACAACGTTCGCCACTATGTTGATCCCACGGGACAGTGGAACTTGGCTGGCTTACGGGAGTTCCTCCCCCCTTTCATTTGCAGCTATATAGCTGGCATGTTTCCTCCTTCCCCTCTTCAGGGTGACGACCAGCTCGTCTGAGGTGCCACTGATCATGGGCACTTTACCGTTGCTTTTACATACTCCCTACTGATTGGTCCCGTGACTGCGACTCTGCATGGGATATGGCGGGCCATTTGACAATGGAGGGGGCCCCAGCAGGTGCGCTCCTTTTTATGGTTACTGGCGAAGGATCGCTTACTTAATAATCAACAACGGATGCGTCGTCATCTCACCGCCTATAGTACCTATCCCCACTACTTCTATGAAGAATCCTCTCTTCATATTGTTCGTGATTGTTCGCTTGCTCGCTAGATGTGGGTCATTTTTCTGTCTGACATCGTTACTTCGTCTGCCTTTACTCTCCCCACTTGTGACTGGTTGCATACTAACCTTCTCCAATGTCGGCGGGTGCACGGCCAGGAGTGGTCACTGCTTTTTGGGTTAACCTGCTGGTTCCTTTGGACCTAGAGGAACAAGTCTATTTTTTATTCTACTTTTGTTCGTCCCACCTCACCCTTGTTTCTTCTCTTGTCTTTTGCAGATCAAGTTCAGCAGGCTGACGACCGGCACAGACTGAGCCTCACTGGCTCTCACCCACGTCGGGTTCAACGGGTCGGTTGGAGTCGTCCGTAGGCTGGCTGGGTCAAGCTCAACACGGATGGGGCCTGTAATCCTACTCATCTCACGGCTTCAGCTGGCGGTCTTATCCGTGACAGTTATGGCAGTTCGCGAGGTGGGTTCTCCCAGCTCATTGGTTGGTGCTCAGCGCAGTTAGCGGAACTCTGGGCCGTATACACAGGTTTCTCCTTAGCTTGGAGATTGGGCTTCCGTAGGATTGAGCTAGAAGTGGACTCGATGGGGGTGTTCCAACTCCTGTCCTTTGTGCCCTCTCGCTCTCAGTCGGGCATCCCTCTCGTCATGGGTATCCGGGAACTCCTCAACCAGAACTGGTCTGTTGTTCATCGACATATCTTCCGAGAGAGCAACAGATGTGCGGACTGGCTCGCCGACCCGGCAGGACAGGACAACATTGGAGTCACTTATTTTGAAGTTCCACCTTTACGGTGCCACAGTCTCCTCTTCGAGGATATGTCGGGGATCAGTTTTCCCCGACTCATTTAGCTTCGGTGTATTTTTTCCCTATATGAAAAAAAAAAGTAACAAAACCTGATCCTCCGTTAACACCATTTGTGTCCCACATAATCTTATAAAATTAAAATGAAAATCAGTGTCTAAGGGATAAAAGACAGGCATTTCAGAGGCTGCAATTTTGATAGTAATTCTATTGATAGTATGAATTCAAATGAAGAAAGGCTAACACACCTTGCATGAAGTAATGGTACCAAATTTCGAAAATAATTCCCTCAGCTTATCATCACTGATGCTATCATCTAGATTTTTAACATAGAGATTCGAACCTCCATTTTTTTCTGCTGTCTCCTTCAGGGTTTGTTCAATGCGCGCTTTTAGTTCAACCTCTCTCTCAGATTTTTTCTATGCTTTACCAACATACCACTCATTATCACCAAATGTCTTCCCATTAAGAGCCTCAAGAGATTTAGCTGCATCATCGGAGTTCTCAAAGTTGACAAATCCAACGCATCTGGACTTTCCATCTCCATCTCTTATAACCACAACACTGGTAACAACTCCATATTCACCAAAAATTTTCTTTTAAGTCATATTCCGTTGTTGTATCCTACAGCTTTTTTATATAAACATTGTTGAATTTAGCTTTATCTATAGTAGAATCTCTTTCCTGTTTACGGAGGAAAGGTCCAACAAAAACTTGCTTGTCATTGAATAACATGCCATTGAGTTTCTCAATTGCACTTTTAGCAGACTCTTCATTATCAAATTGTACGAACCCTTGGACTGACCCGAAGAATCAGTCGCTATCTTGCAAGATAAAATGTTGCCAAATGTTGAAAAGGTGTCATGTAAAGCTTTGTTGTCGATTGCCTTGTCCAAATTCTACCCCAAAAAAAAAAAAAAAGATAGATAGGTCATCAGCTAAAAGAGTTGATCCAAACATCTTTGCATAACAACATGATCTACAACAATAAAAGTTTAGCACCTTGATAAATATATTTCCTGCACCACTTTTACGCATAGTTGGATCACGATGGGAATACATAGTCCTAATTGGTTTCCCGTTCAGAGGTGTGAAATTCAGCATTTCTAGAGCACGGGCCGCTGTCATCCCCAACAACAATAGCAACAACAGGAAGTTACTTGAAGCACAACATAAACAGCATACAAATTCAGTAACAAGTGAGGCCATGAAAATGAAAAATGATGAGAATATGAGACCATCAATTCACCAAATCAATCTTAAAGTCCTGCACTTTCTAAATCAAATAAAAGTTTCAAAATCACGCCAATCAAAGCCAAGCGAAGGTCATTTCGTTTCAACAATTTCAAAATTTTAACAATAGCGAGAACAGGTGTGAGCACAACAATGGGGAATGCCACCATGCCCAAGGAAAATCAAACAACCCAAAATCACCCATCGCATGACGCAGCTAAAGATAAAGATTTTATAATCAAACCGAAAGTAGTAATCCATTCCTCACGCCTCACACATAAATTATCTTGAACAACTACGAGTATCAACTACAAAATGCAACAGAGGCCAACCATCGTGGGTGATGCTATAGTTAACATAACCATAACCAAGAGACTGTCCTGTGCTCAAGTCTCTGCACACCCGAACAGACACGACCTGACCCAGCTGGTTAAACAAATCATAGAGCTGAGTATCGGTAACATTAGCTTCAAGATCTCCGACGTACAAGGCGGTCGACGATAACGGACTCACCCCATTGGCAGCCACCCCATTTGGCGGAGCAACCGGAGTCTGCGTCTGAACCGGAACCTGGGCCATCTCCAACTTTCTTCTAATCTATAAGTTTTCGATTTCAACTGCTGTCTAATTCTTAAAGTTTTGTTGGATAAGAGATGGAGCTCGTCGGAAATGGACAGGAGTGTCTTGTAGACTGTAACAACGAGAATGGGCAGAAAACTGGCGGCACCGCAATGAACGTGCTAGAGAAAAGTAGGTGTGTGTATATATATATATAGACTTTAAAAATATTTTCATTTCCCTCTTTAGTTACCAGTTTTACCCTTCACACCTCTCTCTATTCACCACTCCGCCCTCATGGACTCTATCCTCTTCCAGGATTCTATCGTTCTCACTCGCCCACGCGCCTCCGCCTCCCTCACCTTTTCTGCCACCGTAGTTTCATGCCCTTGCCTTCTCTTCTTCCGTCCCGACCCCCGACTACACTCTTTGTTGGCTATCTCATCTTCACCTCGTCGGCCATCCGTCGTCTCTGCTAATGGAACCTTGATGACCGATTCAGTACCGGTTTGTTATCTCGTGCACGTTCTCTTAATTTCTTCATGTAGATTTCGGAACTCTGGATGTGAAATGTAATTTCTTGATCTCAACTAGCATTTGAGTTTGAGTTGTACACTAGTTTCTCAAATGGTTGTTTTAGTGTTTGTGGCTTACTGACTTTGATGTATGTATTAATGACATCCTCTGATTGAGCGAAAGGTGGTTACGTGGGTTGATGAATATCATGCAGTAAATGCTTAGCTTGTACAACTTGAATTGCACCTGGATTGGGTTGATTTTTGTATGCAGATGATTATCAGCTCCGACACGGGTTGAATTTCTGTATATATATTTTATATTTACCTCGGGTAGCTTTGAATTTGGCGAATAAGGTAACAGTAACTTGGAATTGGTTTTGATACTGGTGCATGCCTATTGCCGTTAGTGGATTTTAAAAAATGCAAGCTCGGGCTGGGATCAACTTCAAAACTTAAAGGTCAAACGTAACTCTTTGACTGATTTATGTTTGTGATTGCTTTGCTTCACATTGCTGATATACAGCCAAGAGATGGAGTATATACCGTTGGTGATTTTATGACTAAGAAAGAGGATTTGCTTGTGGTAAAAGCAATAACTACCGTGGAAGAAGGTAGTGGTTGGACTGTGATTATGCTATGGACTATGCTTGATATTTAGACTTGCTAAGATAGTATATAACATGAAATACTTTGTGTCAACAGCTCTAGAAACGCTTGTGGAACACAGAATCACTGGTCTTCCTGTCATTGATGATGACTGGAAACTGGTACATTCTCTAATCCTTTTTCTCTGTGGTTTGGTCTAATTATGTTGGTAGGCCCAATGTGATCATACTTGGTTAGCACATACAGTACCAATTATTTCAGTAAATCTATTTCCAGAGAGTAGTGCATTGACCAACAATGTATGATATGAATGCCTTCCTTTTTCAGGTTGGTCTTGTGTCTGATTTTGACTTGCTAGCTTTGGACTCCATTTCAGGTACCCTAAAATCATCAACCGTATATCACCTTTCCATATACTTCATTTCAACAATTTCATTGCTTTTTTCATGTTGTTTAGAGTGTTTGATATGAAAACAACTATCGGATAGATTTGTTGCTTGTCCAATGGAGAAACTTGACACTTGATATGGTTAGATGTGCTGGAGAGGATATTTATAAGTCTACCTCAAAGATAACTTGCGGTGGGAAGAATCATATAATTTTGTGTTTTTTTTTTGGGACGTTATCATATAATTCTGTGTTGATGACTGAAATGTATTGGATTAAATTGAATGCCCTTCTATGTACACTTCATGTCTGATATTATTTTCCCTGCAAAGAAAAAAACAATGATGTGAAGTGACAGTGGCCTTCTTTACGCATTCTTTGTGTCGATACTATTGGTGAGCAGTGCTCATTTCATCACTATTGTCGAGCAACTAATTAAGTGAGCTCTTTTCAATTTGTGCTTGAACTTCTTTGTTCTATGAACAATCCTTGTTTTCACCTCTCCTGTGGAAATTTGAAAATGTTATAATGATGATGTTTTCCGAATTCTTCCAATATTTTAACCAGGCGGTGGAAGAACTGATAACAGCATGTTTCCTGAAGTTGATAGCACTTGGAAAGTACGTGAGCACTATCTCTTTTATCTAATGCCTTTTTTACTGTTTATCCTACTTGATTGATTGCCTTGAAAAGATAATCATTTTGTTCATCTCATTTGATATCTTTTGGGATAATGACTGCTCCTTTCTCTAGACTTTTGTGTTTGACCCAGTGTAGACCTATCCATGCCCCTATAATTGCTCCTCTAGTAGTGCAAGTTCTCAGAATCCTTGTGATCAGATGTATATAGGGGACCTGGAGAATGGCTAAGTTAAATATTTTAAGAACAATTTTGCCTGCAGCCTGCAGTAGAGCTTTAGATTCATCAACAGATTAGTGCTCGAACAGTGATCACTTTCTTTTTCTGTAAATTAGTGAAAATCATACTTGTGATAAGTAACCCGATAGCGAGGGCAGTTAATCTGCATGTGAATTGCTTAAGTTCTCTATCATGTCTAAATTTTATGTTTCTGTATACACTTAAATGGTATTTTCTGAGGAATTTTCTCAATCATAAGCCTTTCGAGTACATGGACATGGGATAATGCTTTGGAATTTTGCATTTCCCTATGTATTATTCTTGGCAGAACCCACCTGAACCTGCTTTTGAGTCAGCCCTTCATTCCTTATTTGGTCTTCTTGTATGTAAATCTGACCTTGGCGAGTCAATTATTGTTTCAAAATGTTCCCTCCTCGCATCCTTTTACCCTACTTATCATGTTTAGTACACAAAAAAATTTGCTCTCGCTGGGCATCATCTCGTGATCTTTGTGAAGATCTCTTGAAAATATTTGTACCTGTATGTATTTAATCTGTATGTATCTAGGTTTAATCTGTATGTATCTCCCTTTGTTCATCAAGCTATCTTATAAGCTGTCATTTGTCAGGCAACAGTTACACCTGATATCCTCCTAATTAAGATTTCTAGAATATCCATCTGCTCCTAGCACTTTCTATCCCTTTTGTAAGAGCCATTTCCATGTTGAAATTTGAACTCTTTTGAAGAATATGGATTGCATTTATACAGAATTAAAGACTATTTGTTGATGCCGAAGCTATCGATTTCCTTACCATATTCTTCACAGGATAATTCAACCAAATATTGTGGTTGCTTCTTTGCCAGAGACGGGGCATTATTTTTGTACTTTTTCAACTTATTCATGTTTCCGAAATTTGATTCCAAATAATAATTATGGCCGCAGACATTTAACGAGGTACAAAAGTTGCTCAGCAAGACGAACGGGAAGCTTGTTGGTGATTTGATGACACCGGCAGTTCGTGAAGCCACAAATCTTGAGGATGCAGCAAGGTCTTGGTATTCCTAACTTCTTCCCCAATTTGCAAATTTCCTTGATTGTTCTTATTCCAGTTCTTAAAGGCTGCATCCTGTAAACAACTTATTAATTCGTTTATCTGATGTCAGATTACTGCTTGAGACAAAATACCGTCGGCTTCCAGTTGTAGATGCCAAGGGGAAGCTGGTAACAGATGCATACCTATTAAATAATCCTTTTCTTTATTACCTAAAACGATGAGCTAATTTTCCCACCCTTGAAGGTCGGTATTATCACAAGAGGAAATGTTGTAAGAGCTGCTCTTCAAATAAATCGTGCTCTGGAAAGTCTGAATCTTTGAAGGAAATACTAAAGAAATCAATCTTGCTGGATGGTTTCTTACCAGCCGTTTCGGATTGATCAAAGAAGGGGCAGGCGGAGGTTAGCTTCGTCATACTCGCACGTACAATTTTGGCCTTATCATTTATACTATTCCTATACAGAATCTCTTATAGCGGTCCTTGTACTGTTGCAATGTTTACCAGGGATAGTCAATTCTACCACTTGTGGCTTGTACTTTTCCCTGTTTCCATTATCACCCCAAAAACAAAGGAAACAGCACTAAGTAAATAAAATTATTTAGTGTCTATCCTTCTCAGGCAAATCCTGTATACCGTGTGACTCATAAATGCTGTTACACATAAATGAAAATTTATTCTTCTCTTGTTTCTATCACTGTTTCCTATATATATATTATCATAAAGGGCTGGTAGGGAAATTGTGAGTCGTTGTAGGTTTTCATTATGGACTTGGTGTAAACCATCGTGACCCTCTCAAGATGTCATTAAATAAAGGGCGGTTGTTGAATTGAAAGTGGAGATTGGTGACTGGTTTTTATTGCAACATATGGTTTGTTGAACTGAATGGTCCAAAGAGCTTCCTAGACTAGGAAGAAAGGTCTTAATTCTCAATGTAAATATCGGTCTGTTGCTTACACAGTTCCTAGACCCCCGTTGATGACAGGAAAGTTAGTAAAGTGCCCTCCAAAACAGTAAATCGGGATGGTTTGAGATAGGGCAATAAAGCTGGGGACAAGAGCAAAACCTAGAGCTACTGTTATGTTAGTAATTCTGCTCATTTTAAAACACCTAGCTAACATTTAGAGACAATATCTGATATGATTAGAAGCTCATGTAGGTGTAAGAAATAGTTCAATCTCTCCGCTAATTATGGGTAAACGTTTGTCTTTTACTGTCTATAAGTGGCATGCATTAGTTGTAAGCTAAACTTTGGAATAGGAAGTACACAAAGTCAAAGTCCTTAGAGTTAAGATGAATGTAAATTTGTTTCGAGGCTAACTAAAGAAATGGGCAAAACCTCAGCACCTCATCTGAGAGAAAGCGAAAACAAACCCCTCAAAGTTGGCCCCTCCATAGTCATAATCATCATGCACTTGCACAACACCAATCACTCTCGCAACTCCGAAAACAAGCAACAGCAGTACTACTACTGGTGAGTGGAGAACCAGAAAAATACCTAACTCAAAAACCTTATCACTTTAGTAGTTATAACTTTAGTGGTTAGCATGGCTATTTGCACCCAACTCCTGGTTTGTAGGCCACTCCCTGCTCCCCCACAACTCACAACACAAAAAAGCAAAGAGAAGGACCATAACACTTGCAAACAGATATAGACAAGAATTTTTTTAAACAGAACAGAACTGCCAGGGCGGCAATCCCTCTGGCAAGTGCCATCTTGCTCTCTCTAAAGGTTCATGATCATGAGCCTTCTTTTTGAGAAGAACATGATTTGAAAAGGAGCTTCAAATTTGACAGGAATTGAAGGAAACATGAACATTCTCATAAGTAATGACAAGTAGTGACCTGACTGATATACATTTACCCATTTTACAAGGCCAAAATTTCATTATCCAAATAAGAAAAAAGAAAAAACGATGAAGGAAGGGCGAGGGACTAAATGATAAAATAAAAATGAAAATCTAACTAAAACTACTACTGATAATAAGCTACTAATAATCCACATATTTTTCAAGGCCTCATCTTTTTCATGAGCCATAACGTACCTACCTTAGAGCATCTTAGCAACCACCACCTTATCACCTTCACCGGTAGCGGCGGCGGCGGCGGCGGCGGCGGAAATAGAGTTCTGTCCTCTTACTTAATTCCTCTCCCACTCCTAATCCCAGTCCTCCGGGTCCGGTACTTTGTTCAAGTCAACCCGCTCAACAAATGATTTAAACTCTGTACTATCAGCTGCCGATTCGTTACTATCGTTATTGCTCCCATGGTGGTCGTGATTGTGGTGGTGGTGGTGGTGGCGGTGGTTCTTCAAGGCGGTCTCCCGAGCGTCAACTCTGGCGCCGACCTCCGTCGCTCGCTTCCTTATAGAAGCCGCAGACATGTCCTCGCAACCACTCTCTCCAACACTCTCTCCTGCTAATAATTCCGGGAAATTCAGCCTCGCCGACGGGCCTCTGAGATAGAAAACCGCCGTGTCATAGGCTCTCGCCGCCGCCACCGGAGAAGAGTATGAACCAAGCCAAATCCTCGAGCGTTTGTTGGGCTCTCGTATCTCAGCCACCCATTTACCCCACTTCCTCATCCTTATCCCTTTGTACTGTCTCTCGTTTTCCACAATCCCTCGCTTGCTCGTTGACACCACCTTCTCTACTCCAGTTTCCATGGAAACAAACAAACAACCCCAGAAAATTTCACGACCTCCTTTGAACTTCTCTCTTAAAAGGGTATCTAAAGATTGAAGCTTTTCTCAAGTTCGTAGCTTCATGGTAGAGAAGATTGGAGCATAGGAGCGATGACGGCTTTGAAGGGTTGTATTGCCATGGTTGGGAAATAAGAGGGTGTCATCTGGGTGAACTTACACGTTTGTGATGATTTTTGTTGCTTTTCCTTTATTTGTAACTTGTTTATTGATTTGAAGAGGTGGGGATGAGAAATTTAAAAGGCAAAAAACCGATTTCACCGACACAATCTTTGTGAATATGTTTCAAGGGAAAGTGAAGGAAAGGGCCTCTGCTGGTTGCCTTATATAGGTGTAAGGCCAAGAGAACAGGCAAATTGGACACAACGATGCTTTCTCTTTGTGTTTTGGGTTTTTATGTTACTCTTAACTTACAACAATAATAACAACTAACTCACAAAAATTCAGTAGACCTAATTATTTGTTAATAATTAAAGAAATCAAAAGGAATTGAATGGTATGATAATGGTGAAATAATATAATTTGACATTAGAAGTAATCTATTTATTAATTAAGGCTAAATTTACATATTAAACTTTCCTAAATTTTGCGTCTTAGTGAAATTTTTATCAAATATTATCGTTGTTGTTGATAGGTGGCATGTGTTGCAAATGAATTATGGAAAATTCTAAGAGTCAAGGATGGAAATGAAAAGGAATTACAATAAGACAAGATAAGGCTTACAATGCATTTTTTTTAGTTGCCTACAAGATATTTTAAAAGGGTTTCAATTATAGAAAGACACTTTTAAACTATTTACACTTAGATTAATCTCCACCTAAGTCAAGTAAGTTTCTTGCGAAAAGCAAAGCTCTAACTTCAAATTTTAAACAGTTGCAATGTAATTTGTTATTTCGGACAATTTCTTGTTATAAAATTGATTTTTATTTTTATTTTTACGGATAGGAATTCTGTTTTGGGGTTTTTGATTTCTAGTTGTTAGTCTTTTTAATCGTTGCTTTTTCCCTTATTCCCTAAAGGGGTAGAGGTTAGGTCGGTGGTCGGTGGATAGATACCGTTAGGAATTGACTTTTTCTCTACGCAATGACGATTTGACTGGAAGCCCAATTGTGCCCTCTCTGTGTCTTGCTCCTCAGTCCGATGATTGGGGATAAGATCGTCATTTCACTTGTCACTGGCCCACTAAGAGAATATGGGCCATACCTTGTCTTTCACGTTGGATTGGTGGACCAAAATTGCAATAATTTTTTTATTATTTAAAAAAGGATATAAATTTCTTGACACTAAAATTTAATGTTTGAAAAATCGGACTGGTGATTGAACCGAAGAAACAACTGATTCAAGGGTCAATGATTTAATTATTATTCAACCGTAATTGAACCGGTGACTAATAAATATATAAATTTTATTTTATATATTATATATAAAAGATAATTTTTAAATATACTATTTAATTATTTATCTAATTGTGAATTTAATTTAAACCTTCAAACTTCAAAACATACAAGTTTTTTTTTAAGTTCACCAACATAATACAAAATAAGATAACAAATCTCACTAGTCATATTTTATCAAAAAGATTTTAAAAAAAGATCACTAATCATAATATTCATTCAAGACGAAATCATCAAAATCAAGACATTTTAAATGGACCGGTCGGGTGTTTATTTT
>JANZLC010000200.1:24956414-24970427 GCA_026413385.1 Erythroxylum gracilipes
AAAAGATTTTAAAAAAAGATCACTAATCATAATATTCATCCAAGACGAAATCATCAAAATCAAGACATTTTAAATGGACCGGTCGGTTCTTTCTTTTACCGGTTCAGTAGTTTTTACCGGTCCGATCGTAAAATAAATGGATCAATCACTCACAAAAAATAAGGGTTAAATCGGATTGTTTCATGCTTCGGGTCACCAGTACTCCAGTCGCACAGACTGGTTCGGTCTGGTTTTCAAAATACTGTTAAAATCTTAGTATTGTAATTGATTAGTCGTTATTTTCAAATTTAAAGCTAATGTAAAAAATAATAGACTACTAATTAAAAATCTCAACCGGTTCAACCGAAAAAATTTTGAACAATCTAACTTTTTGATTTGACTTTTAACTTTTTCTTTTGATTTACTTTAATAATTCCTACTATTAAAAACGGATTGATTCGTTAATTATTCAGTCAATTTTCGTAAATTAATAAGTTCTTGTGAATTATAATAATCTAATCATGGGCTAATTCAATAAACTATTTGTTAATTAATGACATTCTATGACATATTGTTATTCTCTAATCATAAATGTCATTGACAAAACCTATAACTAAAGTTTAATGTTCCTATTCGGATAAAATATTACAATCTCGAAACCCTTAGGGCTGTATAAGATTGTTGGAGACACCAAATTGATATAAACAAGAAATGATCAGACGTTTTGGTTGTTGGTATCTAACGTTAGATCACATGAAATTGGAAGTTAATAGACACATAGTCTGTATCGGAATCCTGACACGACAGGTTTGTTACCGTTTTTACGTTTCATTTCCTTAAAACTATGCGCTTTTGTCTCCATTGGTTGGAGACAACACCATGACTTCCAATTTCTTTCTTCTTCTTCTTCTGTTTTTGTTTTTTCACTTTCCATCTTTTCCTTAAACCATTCAAGCTTCAATTCTTATGTTAAATAATGATATGGCTTGTTTTTTTAATCTTATGTTAAATAATGATATGGTTTTTTTATATAAAAAAAATTCATTATCATTTAGGCCAACTTCTTTTAAAAAAAAGAAACCAAAAATAAAAATAAAAAAATGAAATTTACAACAGAACAGAAGTGGAACCGAACAAATACTCAACTATAAACTAAATAAGTTGTTTGTTATTATGTAAATAATTTATCAATTTTAGATAAATCATTTGACTTGTAATTTTAATAAAATAAGAATTTTCAAAAACATTTCTATGAATTGAATCACCTTGACACAGTATATTTACAATCGTAATACGATTCGATTTAAAATAAAAGAGAAAATTCAATTAAAGAAATGAAATGATACCCGAAAAGTTTCTTTATTCTTGCATGTTTTAATTAATTAATTATTTTGTTTGCTTGTTTTGGTTATGTATGGTTGAATGGAGAGGTATGTTTAGCTGTAAACAAGTTGGCATTGTGCATCCCATATGGGCACTTATACCAAAAAGAATACTAAATCAGGGTATAGGAGGATAGGGCTGCTTTTGTTTAATTACACCAATTAGTCATAACATGGAATCAATGTTAAGACAATTGTGAATGTGATAGAAAAGGATATCATGTTCAGATGTTAGAATGATAAAAGAGAATGGTGTTTCTTGGAATTGGTTAATTAAGAGATTATTAAATAACCATATGTTGAGCATGCAAGCATTGACTATTATGAGCTTGGTGAGAATAATAATAAATGAAAAGCTAAGTAAAAAGAAGCAACATAGCCCGTATCTTTTGTACAAACAAAATCCTATTGCCCTCAAAAAGAGAAGCTAAGTAGTAGGAGGTGAAAGACAATTTAGTACCTTACTTGAGTCATTTCAATCTTTTAAGAATTTCTTTAAAAAGAGAGAAGCAAGTAAAAAATATTAATATCCAAATAAATCTCTCCTTACAAGGTACCCCTTGTTTTTTAAAATAGAGTTAGTGTTTATTTGGATGAATTTTTAAGAGTTCAATAAATATTTTTTTATTATAAAAGTTTTTTTAAAATTAAGCATTTGACTGTAAAATAAAAAATATTTATTTAATAGATATGACTTTTTTAGTAGTCAAAATATAAATTTTTAAGAAGCTCAAATTTGGAGCTTCTAAAAAAACTCTCAAATGACTTTTTCGGATAGGTTTTTCAAATCAATTAATGAGTTTATTTTTTAGTTCCTGTTATCTTTATGTTTTACACATAATTTTAACAATACCCACAAATATATCTTTGTGTTTATCTTGTAAACTCATCTTCTCTATTACAATAAAATACATAATATATTATGTATTTAACTATTTACTCGACTTGAATATTTATATTGAGATTTATATAATATTATTTAGATTTTTTATATGTTTTAATATTTATATTCGATATTAGTTTTACTTATGTTATAATCTATATAAAAGATTTGGTTAAATATATTTTCATTTATGTTTTATATGGTTTAAAATTATATAATGATTAATATATTGTATTTTGCATATTGTTTAATATACTTTATATAATATTTATATGTACAAATAATTTTTATTATAAAATAAAATATAGTTAAAATTAAAAGTACTTTTTATTTTTATGTTATCAAACAGTCTACTATATGAAGTTCTTTCAAAAAAGCTCTTTTTTAAATGACAGTTAAGCAGTCAACCAGTTTCTTAGAAAAGTTCTTCTTAAAATAATAAAAATTTTACTGATATAAGCTCAACTAAACAGAGGTTTAGATTCAAATTTATCATGGTATCATAACGGAGCCTTTTATAATCACTTATATCTTATTTAAAATTTGCAACTTACCAAATTTTGCAAACATTTAAGATTTTATCCAAAAGATAAGCCAGCATCAGAGCAACGAATTGGGTGATAAAAGGTCATAGCTTGGACTTTTAACGAGGATCACTCAAAGAGTCAAGAAGGTTTTGTTGTCTGAACTGAGGGTGGAGACAGGAATTAACATCTGATTAAATGCATGAAGTCGTGACTGATAATGAAAAGTCAATAGATTGGTTATGTGAAAAAATCTTGGCATCAACCCCACAAGAATTTTTTTTTTTGGTCTTTCTCTTCTAGTTTTTATGACAGATATGCACTGCTGCTTCTGCCTTCTGGCCGCCCAATTATTGAACCTACAAAGTCAAATTTTAGGTGAAGACTCTCCATAACTATTGAACAACAACAAATGAAGCTTCCTGAAATTGTTGATTAGATTTTGTTACTTAAATGGATAGGGCTACCACAGAAGCCGGGTTCAAAGTCAAAAAGATGTCAGATAACCTTAAATTGATGCCTGGAAGCAATGGATGCTAAAGAATACATTTGATTTGTTGATATTTTGTGTTGAGTGAAAGCAGATTGGTTGGAGAAAATTGGAAGCAACCTTTATTTGCAGGGAGAGGGAGCTGCTCAATGCAGTGATGGTTTGTGTCGTCAGGTACATCTTGGTAGTTGGCATTAGGTTCATACAAAATCCTGACGATTTGGGAAACTCATAACTTGTTCCTGTCTTCTGCTCCCAACTTTCAACGACCCTACGTCAGTTCCATTGTTGTTTTATGAAATTCAGCTAATAATTATAACATAGGGTAAAAGTGGAATAAAATACTACAATAACCTATCAAAAAATTATATAATCCAAGTAATTTTTATTTTTTTAAAAAAATATAAATATGACACATGAATCAATCAATTAAATATTAATAGAGTGACAATTTAATCTAATTTTTAGCTCAATTTAAATTTAATTTAAACTAATAATTTAAAATAACATTTAATTAATTTATTTGTAATATTAATATTTTAACATTATAAGAAGCCGAAAAAGTTGGTTCAAAGAAGCATCACAGGAAAGCTAAGATGATGCTCTTTGATTAATCAACTTCTGAAGGATACTCCAATCGGAAGCCTTCACCAGGTGGTGAGGAGTACAGAACTGTGCCCTGCAGAAGATTTAGTGCCTCAGTTGAACAGGCAGTATCCTGCAAACAGAGTTTAACATTCTTGTCGAAGTGAAACTCAATTAGTTTAACTAATCGGCACAGAGTTACACTATTTCTTCATGAATGCTGTGAATGCAGAAAACAAATAGCTCCATTACCTGGATACTGGATTAGTAATGATTAACGGTCATTTCAAGTGCGCTATTCTCTATTTTGGTTTGAATGCACCAACATACACTCTGTGATGATGAATGAAAGTAAACAGATTTCCTTCAAGTTTCCATTTTCTTTACAAATTAACAAGGGGAGATCATAGAAGAACTTGTAAGCCCGTTGCTGAAAGGTTGAATTTTGAAAAAATAAAAGGATTTGGCATTGGAGACTAAAGCCCTTTGTATAACTCAAGTAAAAAGAACTGTAAAGCTCATGCTAGAGGGATCACCTTCTCCCTCCACCAAACTAAAGGTCTTGAAGAAAACTCGGGTAATGCCTTGCAAGTTGCAACTGCAGTCCCATATGTGCTCCACTTCTTTAATCTCAAAAACCCACTGCATCTGGTAGAAGAAATGCCGACAAGATAAAAATCCTAAAAAAAAAGCTGAAATCTTTTTAATTCAAAAGCTCTTACCTTGAAAATAATTGATTCAACTCTGCTTCTGTGCACTGTACCCAGATTAGCCACAAAAACTGTTGGACATGGAGATGCAGAAGAAGTACTCTGCACATAGAAACAAATATTTATTCATCAGAACTTTGAGAACAGAAGTTCGCATAAACATGCATTTGTTGAGGTGAAACACAATCACAAGCAGTAAATGGACCCACAATATGATGAAAGACATGACCAAGATTGCAAAACTGCTTCAAGTTGAGTGTAACATCTGAAACATGCTCCATGTCGGTAAAGCCAACATGACAAAAATGCACACAGGAACTTATAGGACTTGAGAAGTATGATAAGTTATGCTGGAAGTATAATTTTTATATTGCTCCTGATAGCCTAATCTCTAAATCTAAGCACACTTCTTATCTGAAACCCAAAAATACTGCTAAAGTAACCATGTTAAAAGTCGTTGAGTTCAGTAGTCCACTGAAATTGTAAGAAACAGAAAAATTTTAACAGCAAAATTGCATGATTCAGTAACATTATCATTTTGAGACTGAGTTGTGACGCAAGTTCTATATCATGTTTCATATATGGCATGTAGGCTATCACATCACGATGAATACAATATCAAATATACTTTGCATTAGCATCACACATGCAACTGCATGTACTCTTGCGTTAAGGGTAACCAAAGTCCATGAAGATTGCAAAGAAAGATAATTATCGGTGGAGAAGATTATATTCAAGACAAGGAAGATGTAAAGGTGGGCTGCAACTGCCGATGGTTGATCAACAAATGTAGCTAAAGCAAATGGCTGCTACCATCATCAGTTCCATGTCATTATTGCGCAGAAGAGAACACCACAGAAGGAAACAGGTGGAACTGAGAAAGAACACGGAGAGAAGAAGAAATAAGTGAATAAACACAAACCTGAGACGACCGCCGCTGCGTAAACGAGAAGATTCATATCCAGTAAATTCCTTGAAAAGAATGTAAATTTTTACATTCCGCAAGAAGACCCGCAACAAAAAGGGGGACAGATCTTCTGTCATCTACCCTGTCCTGTTAAATCTCAGCTATCTATTTATATAGATCTTATATAAATAAATGACTGAAATTCAATGAAACCAAAGATTGGCATAACAAAAAACGTAAGCACCTCATTTTACCCTACGTGTAGGGTATAAGAAGGCACATAGAGGGCAATGGGTTGAGTAAAATACTGATGCTGCCCTGTTGGAGGCGGAGGTGATGCTACTGTGGGAGGCGTGGTTGGCAGTAAGTAAGGCCAGCGGCCGTGCCGGAGGGTAATAGGCAGCAAAGTTGTCGTCCATTGAAAATGATGGACGGCGATTAGAGCCCTAAAGCTTAAGCCTTTAACAACTGGGACGCACAATAATCTGGCTCCAATGCAATTGTCTGGAGCCTATTTTGTGGATCTTGGCCTCGTTTTGAAGAAACAGCTAAAGATAAAACTTGGAATCGCAGCATTCATTTGTCATTCGCTCATTACGATAACTTAATAAGTTCTTTGTGCTAGTTTAGAAGTGCTCGCAGTCATTCATTGTGCTGAAATCATATTTGGTTATGTCATGGTGTTCGCTTAGTTCGTTTTCAACAACAATGGATGAAAGAAACCCAAGATTTCGGATTCCCATCAGCAATCAGAGTACATAATCACACAACAAACAAGTGAAAATTTGAAGGGAAGAGCTGGACTTTTACTGATATTAACAACAATGAGCTGATTTGGCTGACCAGTATGCAGTAAATTATAAATAAAGATCACTGGAATCTGAATAGACAAAATGCTAGTTCAACCATTCTGTTAAACATCACATCCATTAACTAATTATCAAGTGTTGAAGACTCCCATCGACCACAAGTCCAAGGAACATAAAGAGCAGACATCAAGTTACTGAGAACCAGTAGTCCCTAGAGATGATGATATGCCTCACGCTAAACAAGATGGGGGTACTGCTTGGCTTGCTGCCGCACTCTTTTCTTATACTCTACAGCATCCTGTTTGTATTCGAGTGAACACAAGTTAAAATGACGATGAAACAATTCTCTACTTAAGCTGTCACTGTCTTTGTTGTGGTGGTGAAAGACAGAAAAAATAGTCCACCAGCACCACTGATGTATGAAAAATGGAAATATATGGGTAGACATCTAGTAATTCTGTTTTATGAAAACTTTTCCCTCCGACAAACACAAAGTGATATGGCTAAATGCGACATACCCCATAAATAATATCAACCGACTCTTGATGTTCAAAGCAAGACTTCAGAAACTGAGAGCTCTGGTGCTAAAGGAGACAAGATTTTACAGACAACCCTTTATCGAAAGGGAAGTTTTAGCATAAAGAAGAGAAAGGAGTTTCCTGCCACAAAAATGGTTCCAAACATAGAGAGATTCATAAAAACCAATTTCATATAGCTCAGGATACCTGGATAAAGAGATGATAGCCTTCAGTTTGTGCAGGATCAGCAGGATTAGGCTGGTCCAGCAAGTCCTGGATACCCACCAAAATTTGTTTCACTGTGATGGCTGGCCTCCACCCCTACAAAATCCATATTAACATTCATTGCCATTGTAGATAAAACAGAAAATAGAAATTACAATAAGAAGAAACATGTGAGACTTACACTGTCCTCGTTAAGTATAGAAAGACAAACAGTTCCAGATGGATAGACATTAGGATGAAAGAAACCCTGAGGAAATTTACACTTCGGTGGCTTGCTAGGATAATCTTCACTAAAGTGGATTGTGAGCGGAAAGTAACCACCCTCCCAGTCAGTCTACAACCAATACAAAGAAATGGTTGAAATAGTAAAGTAAGTAAATTGCACCATGCAAAACGGCGAAAATATTGATTGATCAAAGGCGACAGTCAAAGCAAAGCATGCAAGTAGGTACAAAAGTTTCAGCTAATATCTGCCACTATGAGTACGAAAGAGACTTGTCTCCCACAAGAACAACAAAACAATGAGGAAAACAAGTCTAACATATGAATCCATGTATCTCCCCTTTATCCATGGATCACCATCTTCAAATTTTCAACTTTAAATCACCGCAAAGACTATGAACATAACTCCCCACTAATCAAAGTCCCCTATAAAACTCAACATAAATAGAAATCCAACCCCAAAATGTTCAAATTACAGTCCAGTCTTGACAGGAAACCACTCTAAGAACATGAAGAGTTAGGGAAAAAAAATAAAGACCATAGCAATAAAGTGCCAACCACAACTAAAGATACCACAAAGCCAATGGAACATCCACATAGTCCTTCAACAGATAGCAGCACTTTGAATAACATACATCTAAAGACAAAGAGCAATCGTGATATACCCATAAGGCCAGAACCGTTGAATTTTGCAGCAAAACCCATATTTAAGGGACTAAACAACTGGAGAAGTTTAAACACAGGAAACCACGCGATTGTAACGAATAATCAAACAATTGAAATGGAAATCGCTCCAACACTTACGCCAGCTTTGCCAGGAATAGTGCAATGCCATACCATCAAATTCACTGTTCCATCTGGTAAAGTCTCTGGCTTGGCCACAAATCCCTAGAATTTCAAAACGAAAATACAAAATCTAAAATGAAAGCACAAAAATCAAAAAGGGAAAAAAAAACATTGAAACCGAATAAAAAGGAGAAGAAAAAAACTAATCCAATCACGAAACACGTATAAAATATATCAAAAAAGAACAAATTCACAGCCTTTTTTTTTTAAGTTAGAAGATGTACGGACATGGGGATGGTTTTTGCGCCAAGCCTTTCGCTCCTCCGCCAGACGACCACGCGCTATGCCTCCCGACATTGTTTACCGCTCTCCCTCTCTCTCTCTCCAAACTGTAACTAAAAAGGACTCAGAGCGAGCGAGAGACGACTGACACTTCTTCTGCTTCTTCTTTTATTTTATTGTTTTCCCTCAACGATTAGAGAGATTTTCCTTCGTTTTCCGAAAACGCCCCTATTACGTAGTCCTCGTCTACTCAAATCCAACGGTCAGGATTAAGATAGGACATAATCAAAGAAATAATTATTTTACTAAAAAGTGGCGTGAGTTCCACGCCGCCCTCATGTCGACAACGATAAATGCGGGTCGGGTATGTACGGATGACAAATCTGGACCGTCCGATAGTTAGATGTTTTGGGCCTAGAGAAAGTGTATCATTACCACAGAAGGTCCAATGATTATGGCCCATTACGATAGATTACCCCCCCAATTAGTTTGGACCAATGAAAACATTTTAAACCTTACTTTATAATTATTTGTAATCTTTATAGATATTTTTAAATCCAAATTTCATCCTATCATATTATATAACATTATGAACAGAAATTGAACTCATTTAGCTATCCATGCCATACAAATGGTGACATTCGTGTTTCAACAAGCTGTGACTTGCAATCCTATGGCCGAATTCTTGAACATCTTATAAATTCTTGCCTCATTATGGTGCACACTTGTTGAGTCACGCTGTTAGCTCCGGTATTAGTCTACTTGTGTAGATCCAGACCAAAATTTAGGAATACCCGGGAGCCGCACTATCCTCTGTCATGGCACTTTCCTTAATTTGTTGTATCATCTTCAACACTTGCCACATTGCTGGCCTCTGCTCTGGGGATGTCAGGCTACAAACACTGGCAACTTCAGCAAGCATACCGAGTTGGTTATCTTCTGCACCGTCACCTTCCCTCACTGCTCTAACCCAGTCCAACATATCAGCGGGCACAAGATATGGGTGTTGAGATGGGTGCTTGCCCGAAATTAGCTCTAATAACAGAATGCCAAATGCATATACATCGGATTTGTATGTAGCTCTGCGGTTAGACTTGCGGGTTTCAGGAGCTCTACAAGCTGCAGAATCAGGATCTTCACTTAAAGAAGTGTCTGCAAGGATGGCAAGGCAATAATCTGTAATGCAGGCTTCAAAATCAGCTCCAAGGAGAACATTGGAGGATTTCAAGTTGCCATGTACTAGCTTTGTTGCTTGGTGGATGTAAGCTAGGCCCTGGGCAACATCTTCTGCTATCTTCAAGCACGATGTCCAGTGAAGGGGCTTTGCCCGAGATGATCTTGAACCTGTGAACAGTTGATGGGGTTATAAATGCAAGAATCGAACAGAACCGAGGACCATTTGTAATAGAAGAAAAACATCCATATTCATTTTGTAAAATCACATAACTTACAAATAATCATTTGTATCATCTTTGGGCTTTAAGAGATTTTGAACTCCTATCACGAATGGAAAAAGCAAATAGTATTTGTCGATTAATGAGTACTATAGGTGGGCAACGCAAGAACAATGTGGACGCTGTTTACCAATCAGATGTTCAAAACACCACAAATTATCGATTTTCTGTGCAGTGGCCTTTATCAAGATAAATGACCTCTATCCCACTTATAGATGATGTGGTCAAAGCAAGCATGTGCAACAGGGACCTTGTATCAGTTTCTAGCAATTTGTCATCCTGGAATCAAGACCGTGATTGTCGGTATTACAAGGTAGCGATAAAGCGTCAAGTTCAAAGAGCTGCACTGGTTTAAAGGACTAAACTTTCCACAAGTTACTATTCAATGCCCTAATGGGCACCACAAATCCTGACAATACCAGCTAATGACAAAATAACATCAAAGAGCCCAGAAGGTCCTAGTCCTGCTGGGTTTCATATGTATGTAAACCGATGATCCTAATCAAGCATCCAAAGAACTCTTATGCAGAAAGAATTCCAAGAAAAATCCAAATCATAATTTACAGAAAGCAACAAAGTTTATAAGTGTAAAAAGGACGGAGGCTTTACCGTGAATGAGGTTGAAGAGACTGCCATTTGGTTGATAATGATAGATAATTAACCTTTCACCCTTCGCCTGAAAATAAGCCATCATGGGCACCAAATTCGGGTGTCTTAAGCTACCAACCGCGTCCATATGCACTTCAAAAGCCTCACTACCCGTAGTTGCAGTTTTAATCGCATCAAGCCTCTTCACCGTGACAATCAGTCGATTATCAAGCACAGCTTTATACGTAGTCCCGATGGTACCTCTGCCCAGCAGCTCCGCCGACGCTCTCATAAGCTGTTCTAACGTGTACGGCGCCGCCTCATGTTCACGACTGCAAAACACCAATCTCCCGCTCTTCGCCGCCGTTCTCAACTGAACCTCCCTCTGGGCTGTCTTCGCAACTGTTGCGCCGTCGTAAGGTTCTACGGCAGCCGGGCCAGGGGTTGACACGATCTCTTGCAGTCGCTTTTCCGAGGAGCTTGTTCCTCCCTTCTGTTTCTTCACCAAAGCGAAAAATGCACACACAAGCAATGTAACCAACACGGAAACGCCGACGATTCCAAATATTATACCAGTTTTCTTATGCTTCGCTCGCGACGGCGGAGACACCACCATCACCCCACCGTCTTGCGCCTCCGCGCTTTGGCCTAGCGGGGCCGTCGGAGAACTCGCATTGCCCGACGACGGCGAAAAGAACGGAGACCGCGTGGTACACGCCTTGTTTATGATCTCTCCACAAAGACCGATATTGGACCGAAACGACGACGCGTCGAGCCGAGAAAGCGTAGGTGTAACCGGTATCTGTCCGGTTAAGTTATTATCAGACACGTTGAAGACAACAAGAAGCGTCTGGTTTAACGGCGGGACGGATCCGTTAAAGCGGTTGGAGTCGAGGCGGATGGAGGAAGCCCGGTCGAGGATCGACAAACGGGTGGGGATGGAACCGGAGAGATGGTTAAAAGAGAGGTCGAGAACAGTGAGCCTGTGGAGGGACAAAATGGAGAGAGGAAAAGAGCCAGAGAAAGAGTTATGGCCGAGGAAGAGAGACTTCAAGTTGAGAAGAAGGGAGAGGTCGGGAATGGGGCCAGAGAGGGAGTTGTTGCGGAGGCTGAGGACTCGGAGCTGGTCAAGGTTGGAGAGGGTGTCAGGGGAGAAACTGCCGCGGAGGGCGAAGTTCTGGAGGACGAGGCGGACGACTCGAGCTTGGGCGCACTTGACACCTTGCCATTGGCAGTAGTCGAAAGGCTCGTTGAGGGAGTAAAGGAGTTTGTTGTCCAGGTCGGCTTTGGATTTGAAGGAGAGTAAGTGGACGGCGTCGTTTGGGAGAAGGTAGCTTGCTGCTAGCGCTTGGGATGCAGCCAAGTGAGTGTAAAAGAGGAAGAGGAAAAGAGGGGGTACAGACATTGTGGTGGCTGCTTGGTAGTGAAGTGTGAGGAAGTGTAGCATATGTTAGTGGAATTGTAGTGGCCTGGGGAATCAGAAAAGTCACGTGACTTTTCACGTTACATAAAAATAATGCAATGAAGGCACTTGATTGCTTTTTTTTATTTTTTTCTTGAGAATTATTTCTTAAAAAGCTAAAATAAATTATAATTTGAAATTAGACTTACCGCTTCAACCAATCAGGGCCACCTATGAATGAAACGATGACGAATCAAATGTCTTTACTAGCCCCCTAGGACATTGGATTTGGCATAAATTGGAGAGTACAGCACTTGTTCGTCAGTGAAGCTAAGCCATGATCACTTATTATTACTTATTATTACATAGGAGCTTTAATATTAATGACAAAATTCATATTTTTAATTTATTAAATAAGAAAATTTATACATCAAACAAATACAATATGTGTTAGTCACGTAATAAAAATACTAATTTAACATGACTTGTCACCTCGTCATATTAATAAATAATTTAATGTCCGACTATTTTTACTAAAAATGAAAATTTAGAAAATTTTAATGTTTGTTTGAATGTTCATATTATAAAATTAAGTAATATTTAGGATTTTTTATTCGCATATTAAAAAACCTTTGTAAAAATTTAAGTTAATAAATTTATTTGAGTGTCAATTAAAATGACATTTATAATATAAAAATCAAACTTAAATTTTAATTAAAAATTAAAAAATTAAAAGATCAAAATATATTGGCCTCGTTTAGTAGACAATTAATCAGGTATTTTTTACCTTATTAGTTGTCTTCAGCTGTTTCACTCAGTTTGAAGAGTAGCAGATTCGATGGTTGATTGAAGATAGACAGCCAAATATAAAAACGTTCTTATTTTTAACTATTAAAAGTCAATTGTACCCTTTAATTGAGGTTCTTAGATATTTACATTTTAGGAACAGTGTTTGTTTTTATAATTTTTTAATGCAGATATAGGTTAGAAATAAAATATTGACCTTAAACGAAAATGAAAATAGATAGAGTTACATAAATTTTGCATAAATGATAAAACAATATAGGTGAACATGATTTCTCTAAAATATAAATTCTTATAAAAATATCCAATAAAATATTAAAATATATAATATTCATACATTTTTTTAAGTCATATCTTCATAATCATTTTACACATAAACAGTTCATACTAAATAATTAATTTTACAAAATATCTCTAATAAATAGTTAATGTAATCAGTCAATCAAATTAACTGATATAATTAATTATCAGCTAACAATTATAGAATCTGCTAACAGGTAAGCTAATTATTAAATAGGACTATTATCATCTTTAATAATTCAAGGGGTCATGGACACGTAGTAATTAGTCTAAATACTCGAAGGCATTTGTCAGCCGCTACAAATCAGGGAGTGGCAACTTCTGGATTGTCCCTCAATTATTAGGGATATGGATCAAGTCATGTTTTCTCCAAAAGCAATAGTTCACCTTCCCTGTTTTCTAAAGCTAACCCACTTGGATTGTGTCACCGTTCATTCTTGCCTTACGCTTTCCTAATTTAAAGTCTAAATGTGAAAAGTGCTTTCTCATAAAAATACTAAACCACAACGGTCACGTCAGGTGGGTTTTTAAGGCAAAGTAGGATGGTGTTTAGTCCACAAAAGGTCGTCAAGAATGGCCTGATGTTGCAGTCGAAGTCCTTGATTATCACACTGTAGTGATTATTCGTCGACTACGTTTTACACATCACGTAGCTGCTAAACTAAAAGATTGTTCCAGCTTAGATTGCTTCATGATGCTTCTTTGGATTAAACGTAAGGATCCAGCCCAAACTTACGGCGTCAGGAAGCTTCCTCTGACTTTAGGGTTGGCAGGCCCGGTACAAAATTTTTTGAACACTCCAAACTTGAAAGTATATTTTCAAACTCAACATTTCCACGAGGACAGAGTACGGCAAATCAAGTTAGACTCCTGTATTCTGAAACTTTAGGAGGCTTATGAAAATCTGAAAAGCAATGTTATGAATACCGTACCGAAGTGGTATCGAATCAAGCTCTGGAATAGAATAGTATTGGTATCAGTCTGTATCGGGTACCATTTCAAGAATTTTTTAAATTTATAAAATAGTCCCTAAAATTTTTAAAAATTACAAAATAGTCCATATTAATATATTATATAGTTGTACTGGTTTACTGTTTATATCAACCATACTTTCAAAAATCTTAATAATAAATAATAATGACAATTAATATAAAATAATAATA
>JANZLC010000200.1:24970527-24981562 GCA_026413385.1 Erythroxylum gracilipes
ATTGTTTTCTCAATTGTGGCGTGTTGATTGTTCGTTTCTTGGTTTTATTTTGATCATCGGGATTGCTCGGGACAAGTATCCGAGAGGTGTCGTAGAAATCAAACCTTGCGTATCCCTTATTTTCTTGTTTGTTCAATTCCAAATCATCAACTCGACGTCAAGTCTTCCGCACTGTTCGCATCAGCAACTCCAACTTCTACCTCCACCGAATGGCCATAGGGCAAACCGCTTCCTAAGAAGCATAATAAGGGCACCCTCCACTATTATCCTAATGTTTTGAAGGATGGGGTTTTAACTCCCCCGATTGATCTCTTGAAGGTAGGGGCGCGACCGACTCTGATCAGTTTCTTCTGGTCCAAAAGACCATCTTTTCTGACAGTCAATGCATGGGCAAACGCTAGAAAGGCTAAGAAGGGGCCACAAAATGTTATGTTGTAGGAAGATGGTACCATTTTATTTAAATTTTCAGATGAATCTTGCTTGTAGGAAATTGTTCAAAAAGGTCCTTCGCACTTCAGTGACCAACAATTGTTTCTGGAGAAGTGGAGGTCGGGGTTGGATTTGGACCGCAGTCTCATTGATGTTATCCCTATATGGGTTCATTTCCATAACCTCTTGATGGAGTTTTGGACGGTCGCCGGACAGAGTTATGTGGCCAGCTCCCTCAGACATCCGGTTTGTATGGATTCACAAACTGCTTCGATGGAGAGGATAGGCTATGCGAAGCTGTGTATCGAAGTTTCCAAGTCTAGTGTCTTGCTTGATAGTCTCCCAAAACTTAGCTTGGTGATAATGGGGAATTGGAAAAACTAGTCATTCCTATTAGCTATCCTTGGAAGCCAAATAGTTCTGTTAGGAAATGGATTCCCACAGGTAGAGTCCTTCTATAGTTTTGGCATGAGGATCTCAGTAATGAAGTGCGGTATGCTTCGGAGAAGGTGAGGGTAGATGTCATTGTTGGTTGTGGTAATGGGCCCTCAGAACAGGGGCAAGTCCTCTGGAAAGTGATAAATGGAAGGATATGGTAGTTGAACATAGAGAGGTATCTGGTCCTCAGGAGAATGTAGATGATACCTCTCTACTGGTTGTGGATGGACAGACTGTCTGTGAGGATAGGGAGATTCCCATTCCTCCTGAGGAGTTAGCTAAAACTATTGTGGCTAACAATAATCTGGGTTATGAGTCGCCCACTGTGCAGGTTGAGGCTGGGAATTATAAGAGTGTGGATTGTCCTGGCTTCCCTTTTGGAGAGTCCTCTAGTGTTTCTTTCTGTTATGCCAAAACCTCCTCTAACTGAGGGGATAGCTTCTCCTATTGATGCTACTGCTACTCTTAGTTGCGAGAAGGCCATTATACAGTTGGAGGTTGGGAATTCTCAGGTGGAGGGGGGGTCATCAGTCGCCTCTTGTCACGTCTCCTACTTTATCTGTACTGAAACTATCTACTATTGAACATCTGTCCCTGGTAACCTTTAAGTTGATTGACTCAAAATGGCTGAATTGGACTGTGAGGTATTTACCTCTGCTATCCCTGGCGATTTTTGTTTGCAACCTTCACAATGCAAGTCTGGTCGAAGGCGTAAGAACCACAAATATAAAGGGTCCTCCCCTAATAATGACAATCCTAATCCTGAATATTAGGAGGTTAAATGACCCCACGAAAAAGGTTTTAGTACAGGAGGTCGTTAAGCAGAAGAAGTCTTGCTTGATTGGCCTCCTTTAATCTAAAATAAAAGATCCCTCCTTATATGGAGTAAACAATGGGAGGTCATTACTAATCACTCTTCGCATTATAATGGCCGCATAGTCTGTCTTTTTAACAGTGAACTGATTGCAGTCCATCTAAATGTTGGAATCTTCTGATTAATTTATTCTCTTACACTGTCAAATTATAGGGATGCCATCTGTGTTTAAGTTATCCATTGTTTATGCATCCAATTTTGGCTTTCAACGGCAAAAGCTTTGGTGATCCAACTTAATGTTGATAATCCTTGGCTAGTGGTTGGGGAGTTTAATTACTCCCTTACCTCAATGAATTGAAGGTGGACGACAATTCAATCTCGAGTTAACTAAAGAACTCTCCGTCTTTCTTTCTCTGATGAACTTAGTGGATTTAAAGGCCTCTGGTAGAAGGTTTACTAGGTCTAATAATCAGAAAGGGAACTTACTTATTCGCAAGAGGCTGGATAGATCTTTAGTTAACACTGCTTGGCTATTACACTTCTCTCAATCTTTTGTGCATTTTGGTGAAAATCTCCTCTCGGATCATTCATTCATATTGATTCAAAGACTGAGGACTGTCATAAAGTTGCTGCCCCCTTTTGGTTTTTCAATGGCTTAAGGGAGATGGAAAGTTTTCTTGAGCTGGTGGGTAGTTGTTGGTCTGTCGAAATTAAGGGCTATAAATCTTTTCAATTGATGTAGAAACAGAAGATAGTGAAGGCTGCCCTAAAAAGCTTCCTGTCTCGTTGTACTAAGGATCTCTCTAACCTTAAGGATAAGCTTCTTCAAGCTCAAGCAGCTTGTTACCAAGATCCTCACAATGATTATATTCGTGCTCATGAAAGGGGTTGTCTACATAATAACCCGGAAGCCCTTAAGCTTCAAAAATCCATACTTCAGCAAAAGGCTAGATTGAATTGGCTAAAGGATGGGGACTCCAATACTAAGTTCTTCCATGCTACCTTACACTACTCCGACTCATCTACAGGAGCTTGCTCGGAATCACTTCTTAGAGCTTATGGGAGAAGACTCTTCCTCGGGGCCTAGCTCTAATGTGACTAGATTGCTTGAATGTTCAATCTATCCTAGTATCATGGATCTTCTGGTGAGTTTGTTTACTCAGATGGATGTTAAACGAGTTCTCTTTAGTATGAAATCTTCTAAGGCACCTGGTCCAGATGGTTTTACCGCTCTTTTCTTCCAAATACCTAGGACATTACGGGTGAGCTATTTTCTACATTAGTGTAGGAATTCTTTGAATCTATGAACCTACTTAAGGAGTTGAATCATATACATATATGTTTAGTTCCTAAAAACCATAACCCTTATTACATGAGTGACTTCAGACCAATTTTCTGCTTTAATATAATCTACAAAGTCATCTTTAAGATTCTAACTGGGCACCTTAAAATGACTATATCTAACATTATCAACTCTGTTTAGGGTGCTTTCATCTCTGATAGGAATATTGGTGATGACATCCTTCTTTTACAGGAACTGTTAAAGTAGTACAATTCGGGCAAACAACTCAAAAGTTGTTTAATTAAAGTTGACTTCTTCAAGGCATTTGATGTTAGAAGTAAAGACTCATTCAAACTGATATTTTGTTTTGATATTCAGTTAACGTAAAATAAGATAGTAGATTTTCTAGATAAAATAAGATAGTTGTTAATCTCCCTGCTTTCTTGATAAATTAACTCTGTTGGTTGAGAGTTTATAGTTTAGTTGGTTTCTTCCATTATGCTTGTACTGCCTATTTAAGTTTCAGAGTCATCTTTGTTAAATAACATAAGATTGATCAGCATAATCGTTCCTTTATATATGCGCAAAGTGTTTAAGTTCTTGATTTTCTCCTACAAACGTGGTATCAGAGCCAAGTTTCCTAAAAAAATGAACACTTGTTTTTGGTTCTCTATGTAAAGCAATGGTGTCAAGTTCTAGCTCAGTCAATGTGTCTCAATCACATATAACGATCTTCAAAGGAGACTCATATGAGTTCTCGAGCATCAAAATGAAGATGTTGTTCCAGTCTTAATATTTGTGGGACTATATGGAGATTGGTGTTGTAGAAACCAGTAATGATGACGCTTACCAAAAAGAAAATCAGAAATGCAATGCAAAGGCTCTTTTTTTCATCCAATAGGCCGTGGATGAATCGATTTTCTCCTGGATAGCTAGCCTCAACTGCAAAACAAACATGGATGATCCTAAAGACTGACTACTAAGGATCTACAAAGGTAATTACTATCAATCTACAATCTCTTTGTAAAGATTTTGAAACTTCAAGCATGAAAGGGAATGAATCGGTGCAAGAATATTTGGCAAAGGTGACGCGCACCGCGAAAAGATTGACGTCGAGATGATGATGCTTTCAATGGGTATTTTTGTTTTATGGGGTTTTAACCTCTCGGAAACTTGTTCCAAGCAATCCCGATGATCAAAATAAAACCAGTAAAGGATACGCAAGGTTTGATTTCTACGATACCTCTCAGAAACTTGTTCCGAGCAATCCCGATGATCAAAATAAAACTAAGAAACGAACAATCAACATGCCACAATTGAGAAAACAATTGATAAGTGAAAGATGGTTCGGAAAGTAACAAGAACAAGAGAATAATGTTCTCTCTAAAGCCAACGACACTCAAAACAACATGATCTGAAAACTCCTCTAAAACCCTAAAACATAAGTATTTATACCTAGGTCAAATAATAAAAGGTTGGGCTAAAATATATGGAACCTTAAAATAAAACGAAGTCTAAAAATTAAATAAATAGGTCTGATAGGCTCTTAGGCTTAAGTGATGAAACATTAAATAGCCCAAATCTTCGTGTCTTTAAGCTCTAAGTATATTCGGTCCAAAGATTTGAGTTAAATGGATTAGTTTGGGCTCAATTCTATTAAACTCTCTTTTAATAGGCTCAGAATTCGCTATTTTCTCAAAATCCATACTCCTGCTCACATCACAACAACTAAATACAATCAGTTGATTATCAACCATGATCAGATTGCCTCTCCTTAAAGTACTACAGAGACGGTGGAGAGGAGACAGCTATTCCACCAATGATCTCAGAGAGTTTGAACCAGAGTTTCTGCTACTCGTAATATAAAGAACTGGGCCAGATTTTTAAAGAGTGCATGTCAACTTAACGTTGGAGTTCCAACTCACCAACCATTTTTTATCCGTCTCATTATTAAAAAATTGCCAGTCTTATCCGTCTGTGTCACAATTTTTTATACTACACTTATAAGGTGCCAACTTCTCCTAACAGAGGATTAGTCGGGGATCTCTTTCCCTATATTTGTTTTGTAACTTTAGTTGTTTTTGCCCTTTAATGAAAATAGAAAAAAAAAAAAAACCAGTCTTCGTACCTTTGTATAGAACACATGCAGCAATATATCAAAGATTGCTTTAGAATAAGAATCCATGGCAGATAACTTGTCACTCTCGAAGGTAACTACTTATTTAAGAAATGGGTATGTCTTCTTTTCCATGTTAAAAGAGGTTCCTTGAGAGCTAAAACAAAAATGAATAAGCAAAAGAGACCTCTGGCTTGTAATTAGTTATTGGGTCGCTAGAGTTGTACCACCTACTAATCCCTCCTTCCACAAGTACAGCCACTTTCTTATTGGACCGTCAATTCAAATCCATAGTAAGTTGAAGAAAATCAAAAAACATATTTGACTGATAACAATATAAAAATTGCTTATGAGTAATAGGTTGATTATGACCTGACAAATGTCAACAGTCAGGTTGATATTGTCTCTCTGTTGCTTCAAATATGAAATTTCCTAGAGCGAGCAAGCCCTTCTTTAAATCATTCCTTCCATTTCTCAAGAGGGAGCTCATTTTCAGCTTCTGCTCATTCTATCCCTCTCTGTTGCAGTTGCAGAAACCAAAATGAAGAGCACTAACAACAGTAACAACACCAACACTAACACAAAGCTCATACTTCTCCACCCTTATGTCCAAAAACAAGGTGGCTCCAATCGTCTGCGGCTTCTCGCTTTCGTATCATTCTTCACCGTTGCTTTCCTTCTCACGTTAATCTACACCAGAGAGTTACTGCCCACCAAAAACACCACCGCGGCAACCACCCTGAGTGGTACAGTTGCATCCATTTCTACACCGTTGCCAACAACAGTCGTTAACACTCTCCTCCACTATGCTTCTCGATCAAACGACAGCTTTCACATGTCCTACGCCGAACTCAAACCAATCTCCGATGTACTCAGAAAATGTTCATCTCCTTGTAACTTTCTTGTATTCGGGCTGACCCACGAAACCCTTCTCTGGAAAGCATTGAACCCTAATGGTCGCACAGTTTTCATCGAAGAGAACCGCTATTACGCCGCGTATTTCGAGGAGATACATCCAGAGTTCGACGTCTTTGACGTTCAATACACAACAAAGACGAGTGAAATGCGAGACCTCATAAAATCAGCCAAAGATCATATACGTAACGAATGCAAACCTGTGCAGAACTTGCTCTTCTCCGAGTGTAAACTTGGGATCAATGACTTGCCTAACCACGTCTACGAAGTGGACTGGGATGTGATTCTAATAGACGGGCCTCGTGGGGAAGGACCGGAAGGGCCAGGAAGGATGGCTCCGATCTTCACCGCCGGGGTCTTGGCTAGGAGCAAAAAGGGCGGGAATGCAAAGACTCACGTGTTTGTGCATGATTACTACAGAGACGTGGAGAGGGTATATGGAGATGAGTTCTTGTGCAGAGAAAACTTGGTGGAGTCTAATGATATGCTGGCTCATTTTATGGTGGAGAAAATGGACGAGAACAGCTTCCAGTTCTGTCGCAACCAAACCTGGAAATCAACTTCGTAATGTTCTTAGCTGTGTTTTTTGGGTGATGTGTTGTGTTCTTGATGAACATGGTATAATATATGAACAGGCACAGTTATTTATGTCCATTTGGACGAGCTTTAGAATAATTCTTTTTGTTGGAAGTTGAATTTGATGTGTAAAGTACTCGTTATACGAGTTTGTATTGCACACATTCATGATTCATGTCAATATAACGTGAATTTGAAACATTCAATGAAATTATAAAATATAGAAATAATAATATAAATTAAGCAGTAGAAAACAAATACTCCCTCCTATTTAAAATAAATGTCGTTTCAGAGGAATGCACACTTATTAAGAAAATTAATGAAATGTCTGATATACCTTTATTAATTACATGTTGAAGTGCCTTGAAAATATAATCTGTGTAATTTGTATAATTAAGATGTGAGAGAAATTAAAGGGTAATTTTGGAAGTAAAATCATAAATATGCATAAAAAATCACAAACGACACTTATTTTAAATAATTAAAATTCCTCTAAAATGACATTATTTTGAATAGGAGGGAGTAGCATTTTAGTTTTAGAAAATGATAAAATTAAGTCAAAACAATTTAGTAAAAATTTTGCCAAAAATGATAAAATTAAATAATTATTAAAATTCTCAATATCTCAAACACTTTTGTTTAAGTCTTTTTTTTTTCTTTTTTTGATTATTTTTATTTATCAATATTTATTTACTTATTTATTTATTTTCTTACTTTTTATTTTATTTTCATTTATTCACGTAGGTCATTTAGAAACAATTTCTCTACTAGTGAGGGTTAAGGCTGCGTATTATTGGACTCTCCTAAATTTCGTATCTCAGTGTAATTTCTACTTAGTGTTGTTGTCGTTATTGTTATTGTTGTTGTTAGTAATCATTAATTGAAATAAAAATGAAAATAAAAATGAAAATAAAAATAAAATTTTTTATTGTACCTAATATATAATCAATAAAAACAAGATTAAACTAGCTAATATTTATTTATTTATTAGGATAAATAGTAATAAAAAAATTTTAATCAAATTTGATTTATTTTGTAAAAAATTAATTAAGATATATGTACTTTTATAAATAAATAATTAAAATTATTTATAAAATGTTACAAATTATTAATTTTTAAATATATGTAAATAATTTCTAATAAAAATAAATTTTTTTATTTAATATAACACCATCAAAATAAAAATATTCACCTCTTAATTTTTCATATTTTATTCAAAAATATATCCACACTCTTTTATAATATATTTATTATTTATTATTTTACCCATTCTCAATAATCAAGAAAATTCCTCTTAGAGGATTGTAACTTAAAAAGATCAACTTTAATATAAATAATTAATAAAAGATAAAGGGCCAAAAATATGACGTGTAATACATTAACCTCATAGTCGGTGATGGTCGCATCCTAATCACCTTAACGCACTATCACCGCATAAGCGCACTATCACCGCAAAAGCTAAGAAGAGACAGCTCGTCAATTAAAAGATTTTGTCCGTTGCGCGTCAATGGGGCCAATTACGTAATTATATGTAATGATAATAAAAATATTATTTATATTATTAGTAATCATTAATTTCAACAACTCAATAGTGGAAGATCGGTTGGTTTATTTTTATAACTCCTATGATTAAAAAAATTGATTAATTGATTAATTTATTAGTTAATTTTTGTAAATTAATAAATTATTATTAATAAAAAATATTATTTAATTTTTTAACAATATATATTTTTAATTAAACTTTAAATTCTTTGATAAACAAGGATAATCGCTTTTAATTATATTTAAAATTATTTAATTTTATTTAATCTTTAGTCAGTTTTATAACAGTTTAATTTTGATTAAACCTTTTAAACTTTTAACCTCTTATCTTATCGATTTAGCTATCAGTTTGATTTTTAAAGCATTGAATAATATGCACAAAACTTATTTCTTTTACAAAAAAATTAAACTATAATTTATTTAAAATTTTGAAAATAAAAATTAATGAACACATTAACTTGTTAATTATTAAGGAATAATTACATAAATTATATAAAAATATTTATATATTAAAAATCATTGATAATAATATTATTAAGGTTCCTCATTATTTTGTATTTCATTTGAATTGTAGAATTGCTTACGTGCTCTAGATGAGACATATATCAGGGTTAATGTGCTAATTAAAGATAAGCCTATGTTTCGACCTCTTAAGGGCAACATTGCAACAAATATATTAGGTATGTGTACATCTGACATGCAATTTGTTTATGTTCTTCTATGAAGGGTTAGTAGCTGACGGTCTAGTTCTTCATGATGCAATTACTATGAGACATGAACTAAAAATGTCTCATGGTAAGCTTTCCTGTCTAATATAGGAAGGTTGTTTGAAATTTTGTATATGAGGTAATATAAATTGAATAACGTATGGAGTTTTTTAATATAGGTTGCTCTTACATAGTCAACGCAGGTTGTATAAATTGTGAGGGCTTCCGTGTAACTTTTAGGGGTCAAAGGTACCATTTGAATGAATGACGTCAAGGTTACAACCAAGAGCTCCAAAGGAATTTTTTAATATGAAACATGTGACTACAAGCAACGTAATTGAGAGGTGTTTTGGGTTACTAAAAATTAGGTGGGCTATTCTTAGGATTCCATCATTTTATCCAATAAAAATACACAATCAAATTATTATAGCTTGTTGTTTGCTTCATAATTTTATTAGGCAGAAGATGAGTTTTGATCCCATGGAGAGTGATTTAGGAGATTATTTTCACACCAATCCAGTTGTTGAGGAGGAGTGTATAACAACTATTGACCCAACTAATGGCTGGACAAATTGGATAATTAAATTGGCACGCGAAATGTTCAATGAATGGAGAACAACTAGGCAAAATGAAAATTGACATTCTTTAGGTGTTCTATTATATTTGAGCGTTAGGAGGTTTTATATTATTGTTTATGTAAGTTGTTGTACTCTTTGTTGTTTATGTCGTACGCTGTTATTGTAGACTATATTGTTCTCGTAAGCTGTTGATGCTTAATGTTAATTGGTATGAATAATTTTATAAATGTTTTTATTTTTCCTTTATTATGATGATTTTTTTATTTATCAATATTGCTTCAATTTGGTAGATATATGTTGAGGAATTCCCCGTCAACAATTGATTCTCAGAGTTCAAAAGGAACAGAAAGAAAGTGGAACTATGATGAGGATGTTGAGTTTCCTGCATAGTTGATTTGCATAATGTGGGAACATACAATGTTGATACTGGATTTAAAGCTGACTATCTCAATGAATTAGAAAGAATGGTAACAACAAAGCGCTCTAATTCAAACTTAAAAGTCATACCTCATATAGAGTCTACGATTAAGACTTTAAAGAAAGAGTGGAGCATTGTTTATGATATGGTAAGGAAAGATACTAGTGGATTTGGATGGGATATAGGAAGATCGTCATTGCTGAAGATCGTGTATGAGATTCTTACTTAAGTATAAGTATTGAACTTTTAACTTGTTTTAAATATTTTCTTTAACTACTTTCTTGTCATTTATATAAATTATTGATTTTTTTCATCTTGTTAGAGTCACAAAGATGCTGCTCAATTACGAAGGAAAAGTTTTCCTTTCTATAATGAATTGACTAGGATCTATGAAGAAGATTGTGCAACTGGAAATGACGCAAAAACTGCTATGGATATTCTTGAAGAAATGGAAAGGCAAGAAAGTGTAGGTGGGATAAATGAAGGTGGTGAAGATCAATATGAGCATGGTTTGCATGACATAAATGACTCCTTTACCCAACATCAAACATCAAATCTTGAAAGACAAGCTGAAAATATTTCAGCAAGGAGGAGAAAAAGGAGTACTGTTACGGGAGAAGTAAGTCGTGCAGATGCAATTATTGTTGCTACCAAGATGTTGGGTGATCCCTTGAATTAGATTGGAGATAAATTGTGTAAGAGTATTAGGACTGAAATGGATATTCAACAAAAAGTTGAAAAGTTAGATAGTGCATTGGGTGAGATAGAGGGACTCACAGATGATGAAAGGAATACTACTTTGGGCAAAATTTCTGATCATCCTACACAGATGCTTGTGTCTTTCAGTCTTGTGCCTTCTCGAATACTTGGGTGGGTGGGAGGTTTCTTGCTACACATTAAAGATTATGTTGAAACTTAAATATTTTGTCTAGTTATTTAAAATAGAGCTGAAATTTATTTTTTGTTCAACTAAATAACTTTTTAGTAATTTAAAGCCCTATGTTATATTTATTTTTAATATCGTTCCATTGTTATTTTATATTACAATTGCGACTATATAATGAATGTTGATATGAGTCGGACAAAATTCACGAAGTATAAGAAGGAAAAATTAACCACTGCAAAATATTGGAAAGTCATATGATAAGAAGAAAATTAATAATAATAATAATAATAATAATAATAATAATAATAATAATAATAATAATAATAATAATAAT
>JANZLC010000200.1:24991172-25007546 GCA_026413385.1 Erythroxylum gracilipes
GAAGAATTGGGATTTTGTGATACCACAAGCTGAATTTGCTTACAACAATTCAGTGAATAGATCAACAAAGAAAACACTCTTTGAAGTTGCCTATGGATTTAAGCCACAACATGTGCTTGATTTGGTGCCATTACCAAAAGAGGCTAGAGTTAGCGATGATGGTTAAGCCTTGGCTGATCAAATTCGCAAGGTTTATGAAGAAGTAATGGAAACTTTGAAGGCTAGCAATCAATCCTATGCTAGTGCGGCAAATCAACATTGTAGGGACAAAGAGTTTGAAGAGGGAGACTTGGTATTAGTACACCTGAAGAAAGAAAGGTTTCCTAAGGGAACTTATCACAAGCTTGAGTCTAGGAAGTTTGGGCCATGTAAGATATTGAAGAAAATCAGCTCTAATGCTTATTTTGTAGATGTACCACTAGACCTACATATCAGCCCAATCTTTAACGTTTCTGACCTATATTCATTTGAAGGATTTGATGCGGAAGCGGCTGAAGTTGCAAAGCAAATAGACCAGTTACCAAGAGTGCATCCAGATGTTATTGAGCAGGTTTTGGATGTCAAAGAAGTGTTCAAGGAGGGGCAATCAGTACAGACAGTTCCTAGTGAAGTGGTTGGGTAAACCAACTAGTGAAAGCACTTGGATAAGTGAAGAAGAGTTAAAGAAAGTTGCTCCAGAGTTGCATGTTGAATTTTTGAAGGTTTTCTCGCCGGAGTCGAGTCTTTCAACCCGAGGGGATTGATGTAGGAGCAGTTAGTTTAGTTTTCCTAGTTAATATTTAATTTCTTACTATTTAGTATTTCTTAAGTTATTTGGATTCCTAGTTATCATAGGATTAGCATATTACTTTTTAATTAGTACTTCCCTTTCCTATTAGGAGTTGGATTAGGTCCTATAGTAGTATAAATAGGCTGCCTATGCTTGATTTTTAGGTATGCCTTTTATCAATCAAATAATTTTATGCTTTTAGAGGTTTTTTTACAAACCCTAAGCCCTATTTTCAAGTTCTAGCTACAATCTACATCAATTGTAGCCTATTCTATCTACTTATCTTTGTTTTTCCTTTCCACACTACATCAGTCATGTTAGTAGATATATGGTAGGAAGTATTATTATACCGGTATTCTGCCCATGGAAGCCAAGAACTCCACTTCTTCGGTTGAGCGCCTGCAAAGCAACGCAGATAGGTCTCTACGCTTCTGTTTACAACTTCAGTCTGACCGTCGGATTGGGGATTGTTGGGAAATATCCAATTGGATATTTCCTCGATATTATTGACTCCTAAATATTTAGGAAATCAGATCTGGTATTATGTAAAGATATTAGGATATTATGTAAAGATATTTGTTTCCTAGAATAGCCATCTCTCTATATATACTATACTTGTATTGATGAAGAAGTGTGTGAAATACAAACATTAGAGAATTTCTGCATGGTATCAGAGCCATACCTGAGCATTAAAAAACCCAGCCGCTACCTACTGTCTCTAATCCTACTCCCTAAACTGTCCTGAAACCATAGCCGCCCCACCTATTGTTTCTGATCCTGCCAGTCTATGTCAACCATGTCTGACATTGGTGAATCCTCTAACCCAGTTCAAACACCTCCTCCACACAATACTTCCTCAGATTCTCATTCCATTCGGATCACTACTATACAACTGAATGGAAAGAACTTTCTTCGCTGGTCCCAATCGGTGAGGATGTACATGCGTGGGAGAGGAAAGATCGGATATTTGACTGGTGACAAAAGGGAACCCATCGCAGATGATCCTACACACGGAATATGGGATGCTGAAAATTCTATGGTGATGACATGGCTGGTAAATTCTATGGAGGAAGATATTAGCTCCAACTATATGTGTTATCACACAACTAAGGATCGCCTTAGCTTTGCTTGTATCCCAATGAGAGCAAGACTTTAGTAAACCTTCCAAACCAAGCTATTGGAGATTGTTTTAGTCCATATAAGGCCTTTCTCAATTTGCATACCATGCCCTTTTTTGTTGGTGAGGCAAAGCTTGGAGGAATCTCCATATATATTTCTTCTTCAATCGTGGGTAATGGTTCCTTCTTGAATAAACCTGCAATGGACAGATAGAATTTTGGGTTTGTCCCCTCCTAGTAGGCAAAGGTGTAGGTTCAGGTGAAGACTCAGAAGAAATAATGGTGGATGTATTTTCTAGTCCTTTAAGAGGGGAACTAGTGGGTGGAAACTCAAGAAGAAACAAATCTCGATCCTCAATATTTTGTAAGTTGTTATCCTTTGAAGAATAAGATTGGTAAAGTAAGGTTCAGTTTCAAGAAAAGTGACATCAGCAGAAACAAACACTTTTTGGGTAAGAGGATTGAAACATTTATAACCCTTTTGAGTAGGGGAGTAACCTATGAAAACACACTTTTGAGCTCTTAGATCAAGTTTATTCCTGTTCGAAGAATGCATATGAACAAATGCCACACACCCAAAAATCCTTGGAATTAAATTATTTGATATAGGATGGTTTGGAAAAAATTGTGAAAGAACTTGCATAAGACTCTTCAAATCAAGAACTTTTGTAGGAAGTCTATAATATTAGCGGCAGTGAGAACTGCTTCTCCCAAAAAATGTTTTAGGACATTGTTTTGAAACAAAAAAGCTTTTGTGATAGTAAGGAGATGTCTATTTTTCCTTTCTGCCATATCATTTTGTTGAGGTGCGTAAACATACGAGGATTCATGTACAATGCCTTGTTCTTGAAAAAAAGAAGATAAGTGTTGATTGAAAAAGTCTTTTGCATTATATGATCAAAATCGTTTAATTCCTACCCCAACTTGAGTTTTGATCATGTTATAAAAAACAGGAAATATATGACTCACATCAGATTTATTTTTTAAGAGAAAGATCCAAGAAACTCGAGCGCAATCATCAATAAAAGATATAAACCATCTAGCCCCAGAAATATTAGCCACAGTAGATGGTTCCCAAATATCACTATGAATAAGATTAAAAGGAGTCAATGATGGTTTCTTATGAATGGGAAAAGAAGCATGTTTATGCTTGGTCAACTCACAAACAACAAAATGGAATTGTTCAATAGATATGTTTTTAAATAAAAAAGGAAACATGACTTTCAAAACATTAAAAGAAGGATGGCTATGTCTACGGTGTTGAAGCCAAATCTTACTTTTCCTAAATTCTTATTTTTCCTAAATTCTAACATATCAAAAAGAAAAGCAATGGGTGACGAACCCTGAAATCTACTTTGTTCACTATGTGGCTTGTCAAAATGGTAGAGACCATTCTTTTCCTTAGCATGCCCAATCATCTTCTTTATGCTCCTTTCTTGAAACACACAATAAGATGGAGAGAAAAGAGTATCGCAATTAGAATCTGAGGTTAACTTATAGATGGAAATAAGATTAGTGCATAATTTTAGAACATTTTTAAACGTGAGGAATTTATTCAAACACACATCTCCTTGACTAGCTACAGTTGTAGCTGATCCATCGGCTGTAGTAATTTTCCTATTGCTTGGGCAAGGTGTATATGAGATGAAGTTATGGGAAAAGTTGGTCATATGATCTGTAGCTCCTGAGTCAATGACCCAAGAGTTGGGAAGGACAGTATCTGAAGCATTAAATGAATGAGAAGAGGAAACAGGAATGTAAGGAGAAGAAGTACCTGAGAATACCAACGCACTAGTACCTGTTGAGGGATGGGATTTTTGTTTCTCCAATGTCTCCAATAAGCCCCTAAGTTTCTCAATGCCCTTGGTATTGAAGCTGGCACCATGAGAACTAGCACTCTCCACATTCATAACGACATGTGCTTGTCTTTGCTCTTTCGATTGTCCGCTCTTCACATTTGTGGGCTTTCCATGAAGCTTCCAACACTTTTCTCTGGCGTGTCTAGATTTTTTGCAAAAAGTACACCACCGGGTGTCTTGGTTGACACTTTTGGAAGCATTGGTTTGTTCAACACTAATGTCGGCTCTTTACTGCTCTTAGAAACTAGCGCGGAGCTATCTATAGCTGGTGTGTCAACCATAACCCCTCTCCTACCCTCTTCAGCTGGGACAATCGCAATGGCCTCATTCAATGAAGGCAATTCTTCTTTTCCAAGGATTTGTACCCGTACTGCATCAAATTCCAAATTTAAGCCAGCTAAGAAATTATAAATTCTATCTATTTCAACAAACCGTTTAAGGATGGAAACATCCTCACTGCACTTCATCTGAATACACTAGTAATGATCCATCTCCTACCATAAACTTTTTAGAAAATTAAAATAATCCGTAACAAAACGATTGCCTTGTTTGGTTTTAGAGATTTTAGTTTTCATCTCATAAATCTGAGCAGCATAATGAACCTTTGAATAGGTTTGTTTAATAGCATCCCAAATTTCTTGAGCTGTTCCCAAAAACATACAAGTATCACTAATTTCAGGTAACATTGAATTCCAAAGCCAAGACATTACCATAGAATCTTCTATATCCCATGCATCAAATTTCGGATCACCCTCTTTTGGACCAGTGCCTAACAAATGGGACAATTTTCCCTTTCCTTTCAGAAAAGTACGAACCAACTGAGACCACTTCAAATAATTTTTACCATTCAATCTATAGGCTGCTTGGATCTGTGACAAATCACTTGTTACGGTGTGATTAGTATGATCAGCCATAGTCACGTCAGTTTTAGTAGGAGTATCTAACATTGTATATGGCAGAAATATGAGAGGTAAAGAGAGTGCCGTAAGGAAAAAAAAATACCACAAATGCAAGCCTAACAAACCAACGTTGAACGAAAGGTTTTCCAGCAAGACAAGATCGGAACAACAAGTTGGCGAGGCCGGAAAAAAGGGGCGGAAGACGAAACTCCATTGGGGTGAAGCCCACGCGCCGGCGCGTGGACGAACGGCAGAGAGCTACGGGAGGCGTGTGAGGGACACGCGTTCACTTTCCGGTGACCGGATTTTGGGGTATCGGTCGACTTTGGTGGTGCTCCTATTAACGCCGGCGGTGACAGTAATAAACCACTCTAAGATGGTGGTTAATGTGAGGCAGCCCTATCCTAGGGTTTCCTCAAAACAGAAACGAAGTGTTTAGAGCTAAGGGAGGCTCTGATACCATGTGATAAAAGTGAATTCAATAATTTGTTGTATATTGAATTAATTTGCAAGACTACTACATCACTATTTATACAAGGTAATCCTAGTATATGCAGATGGAAATAAAATCCTATACCTAAATAAATCCCTATAAATCCTTAGAGATTAGGATCTGATTTTCCCATATTCAAATCCATATAAGTTAGGAACTAATTTTCCCACAAGGATAATAAAATTATTAATAATAATAAGAAGAAGAAAATTATTAATAATAATAATCCTAATTAATAATAATAATAATTAATAACAATAAAAAGAAGAAAAATTATTAATAATAAGGAATTTAATAAGTAATAATAATAATAATAATAAGGAATAAATTAAATCACAAATAATAATAATAATAAGGAAATTAATAATAATAAAAAATAAGAATAATAAGAAAATTAATAATAATAATGGTAATATTAATAATAATCAGGATGATGATAATAAAGACAACGACCAATGAATATTTTGATATTTACTTAGCTATTTTTTGTAATTTTAAATTTATATTTTCAAATCAAATATTAATATAATTTTTTTAACATTAAACAAAACAAATTAACACCTTTTTTATTTTATTTTTCATATATTTTATTCCTAATAATTGTTATGTTACTTTCCTTATCTAGCTGAAGCAAACATCTTATTAGCGGAACTAAATTACCAAAATGTGTACCGTAGTGGCATTTAATAAAGAGTTGGACGTATCTCTGAATTCTCTGTACCTTAATCTAACAGTTGCAGGGATCGTTAACCAAAATCCTCATCCATGGCGACCGACTTCAAAACCATCCCGATTATTGGTAATCAAATTCTGCTTCTGCAGACCTGTGGTTTAATTGTCTTGTTACAGTCTTTTTGGTTCCTGACCCAAATCAACAATCCAACGTTTTGTTCCTCGTGTTCAAGCATTCCATTGCATCTCATAGGCACTGAAGGCTGTTTCGGCGTCTTGTTTTGTCGTTTGAGTCGTTAACTGAATGTTTTATCCATGCGTGTTGGTTAAGACCAGTTGTTTTGAAGTGATCATATGTGAAGATTGTGCCTTTGTCTCTTATCTTCCTTTCTCGCTTATGGGCTCTGCAGATATTAGTTCGTTATTGGCTAAGTGTGAAGATCCAAATATGGCTCAAGACCCAGGTGTATGTGAAGTCGTTGAACAATTAGACCAGGCTTGTAGAGAAGCTGGATTCTTCTACGTGGTACTTTATCTAAGTTTTGTATTATACAGACAGACTCAGAAAGAGACACGCACATATATATACGATTTGGTTGAATTATCTAACTACTGAGATTAAAGTTTGAACAGCTCACTGTCCTTCATGCCTGAAATATTACTTCAATAGTTGTAGCTAACTTTACTCTCTTGTTTTGTTGTTTTATGTGGAAGCTCGATTTTTTAAGGAACTGTCCTGCTACGAAGTTCCTTTTTATTTACACTGAAAAGCAAGACATGTGCTAATGTTTTGAGTGTCATATGTATAGAAACTCTTGAGTAAATTATTTGCTGCTCTGTTTAGTTTTGTTTGACAATACTTGTTTTTTGATTGATCAGAAGGGCCATGGTATACCTGATTCCCTCATTAAAGAGGTTAGAAATGTAGCGCACAAATTTTTTAATCTTCCATACGAAGAGAAGTTAAAGATAAAGTTGAGTGCTGATGCCGGATACAGGTTTGCTGTTGTGATAGTCTTCTGTAAGAGTTGATGTTGATTATTCTGACATATGATAAGCACTTTCAAACAGCTAGCTCAACTTTAATCGCAGGGGTTATCAGAGAATTGGAGAAAACATAACCAAAGGCACCCCAGATATGCATGAAGCAATTGATGTATGTAGATCTTACTTATTCAATGCCATACTCTATGCTTGATAATAGAATGATGTTAAGGATCTTAATTATTCTCTTGTAAAGAAACTAAATCTTATAACTTTGCGGTGTAGAAACAAAGTTTTGTAATTTATAATCAATCTAATGCGCGGATCCACTGTATTACCCCACCGGAGCTGCAAAATACTCTGTGGCCTGGGGAATTCTTACAATTTGGTTCCAAGATTTTTCTGTTCATTTTCATTCTTTATTGGTGTAAACATCTATACATGCTACCATAAGATCATACTCTTCTTTAAACACCAACAGTGTTACAGAGAAATAAAGTCAGGGATGTATGGAGCTCTTGGCAAACCTATGCAAGGAATCAATCAGTGGTAAGAGAAAGTTTCACTTTCTTGCAACTCTTATCAGAGTGATGAGCAAAATTTTGCTTTCTGATATTTAAAAGAAACATATATGCAAAGTTTGGTCATTATTTTTACATTCAACCTCATGGGTATTGATTGTAATTATATCATTTGGTATTGATTGGCTCTTGGGCTATGAAAATTGCAAACAAGATGATGGGGTCTGTGCATCTGGCATACTAGTAGCCTTGTGTGTTGCAGGGTGCAGGGCTAATGAGATGGAGAAAGTGAGGATGTTGGAGTATAGACTGAAAATAGTTTTGCTTTTCTACATGGAATCACATAAATATAATCAAACAAAATACTAATTTCTGTTTGGAAGGTTCCACCTTTCAGGATATCTACTTGATGCTTAATCTCTTTGTTTGATTCGATGCCAGATTGAAATTAATACCTAAGTCTTTTCTTCTTTATCCAGGCCCCTGAATCCACCTAACTTCAAACTGGTGATGGAGGAATATATTAGACTTTGCACAGGTATGCTATCTACAATGACTTTGTTATGTGTTTGTCTTCCATTTACTGATTCTGTTTTAAGCTGTTAATTTATTTATTCTATCAACTATCGAATGTGTGCCGGCAGACCTGTCAAGGAATATCATGCGTGGAATTGCTTTGGCATTGGATGGGTCAGTAGATGAATTTGAAGGTGAAAGAGCCGGAGATCCCTTTTGGGTGTTACGCATTATTGGCTATCCAGAAGTATCCAGTGCCAATGGCAAAGATTTGTCTGAAAATGACATAGGATGGTAATGCGGTCGTAGTATGCTCAAGTTCTCATTTTCCCTGCTGGTAATGGATAACTGACATCTGCTTTGTTTCAATTCTTCTGCTCATGTCTTGGAATGGACAATCTCAGTGGAGCTCACACCGACTATGGTAAAGTTTTTGATCTTTAAGATCAATTAAGGGGTACCTTGTTCCTAAATCTAAAAAATCCTCAAATATTGCATCACAGGTTTGTTAACGTTGGTTAATCAAGATGCTGACATAACTGCACTTCAGGTGAAGTAAACAGAAGTTATATACACATTAGTAGCTTTTAACTGTTCAGACAGAGTTTAGGCTTCATTACGAATATAGCTGAGATTTTATGGTCAACTACTGTAACTCTGATGATCTACCTCAGGTGAGAAATCTGTCTGGTGAATGGATATCTGCTCCTCCAATACCTGAAACGTTTGTGTGCAACATAGGAGACATGTTGAAGGTATGGAAAATGAGATAAAAAATGTTCTACTTTTCATTTGAGTAATCATCCTTGTGAATTCTCAACAAACTGCAGATTTTCTCTAATGGTTTGTATGACTCAACTCTGCATCGTGTTATTAACAACTCTCCGAAATACCGCGTCTGTGTAGCTTATTTCTACGAGGTTGGTTAGTCGTATTGCTCCATTTATTTACTGTCTTCTATTCACCAGCTCAAAGGATCCTCTTCAATGTCTTCTTGTTGCATGAACAGACCAACTATGATGCTGCAGTAGAACCCCTAGATATCTGCAAGCAGAAGACTGGTGGTATTGGGAAATTTGGAAAGGCTGTTTATGGAGAGCATTTAGTTAGCAAAGTGCAAACTAATTTTGTATGACCGTCTCATCTTTTTTTTATACTGTATATTATTGGGGCAATCTTATTTCTGTTACTGTCTTATGTAAGAAGCTCAATTTCTCATTTTAATCTCCATTTTTATATCTTTCAGAAAATCTTACTAGATAACAAGGACCTGTTTTGCACTTCATGTCCAATCTAATACATTTATATACGACTGAAGCAAGGTCCTAGACATGTATGGTAAAATGAAGATATGAGGAACTTGGCTGTAATTAACAATGTGATAGATAATGAAGCAAAAGTTTCACAAATGCTACATAAGAAAATAGCATCAGCCACAGATATCTGTAATGTGATTTCCAGAACGACACTCATACCTCCAGGTTTATTTAGAGCGAAATAGCAGCAGATGGATCTAACATGAACATATAAAATTTCTTATCGTTCTGGATACAATCTTCTACTGATACATCGCCAATGTTCGTAAATATTTAACAACCACTACGTTAAGGTGTGATAAAATTGTACTGACAGTTTATAGAAACCATTTTCTGGTACGCCAATCACACAGAAGAGCCATAATTATGACCAAAGAATTGTGTGGGAAAATAGGTTGTAAATTCTCATTTTGCCAATAGTATGAAAACAATGAAACGAACCCAGTAGAGAAGCACAGCGTCAAGATGTTCCTGATTTTGTATCCATCGTCTTCAAATAAAGTGGCTTCTCCACACCCAGTTCTCTAAGTTGATTTACTATGCCATACAGAAATTCAAAGGTTAGTCTGGACTGTGCATTAAGACTCTCTCTTACATGAGGATGAATTCTAAACCAATCTCCCAAAATTTTGTGCACATGAGCACGAATCATCCTCCACGGCACAGGATATATTTCGCATAGCTTCAAATATTCAACCAGTAGGTCTGCCTGATCAAGGTTTCCGTTTTCAAAGATTTCTTCACCATCAACTACACATTCGGCAGTTCTAAATCCTGCAAAGAGAGCTGGATTCTCAAGGAGAGAATCTGCTGACAGCACCCCATCAGCACCAGTTTCTTCCAAACAAAGGTGAACATCATCCATGTGTCGTATGTTCCCATTAGCAAGAACTGGGATTTTCACAGCATTTTTTACAGCTTTGATGATCTTCCAGTCAGCCCGAATCTTTTTCCCATCTTTCTCATCTCTTGTTCGGCCATGAACAGCTAAAAGCAAGCAACCAGCTTCCTCTAGCATTTTGGCATACATAATTGTATCCTCTAATTTCGGGAAGATACGTATTTTGCATGAAACAGGGGCATTAAGATTGGTAGCTAACTTTTCAACCAAAGTTTTCACAAGTGGAAGGTTATCCATTAGAAAAGCTCCATAATTCCCACGTCTGGCAATCCGTTGAGGACACCTACATAAAAACAAAGAAAGCTAAGAACAATTTGAGTATCATCTATTTAAAATTCTAAAACCCTGATCTTTTAATCCATGGAAAAGATAAAATGTCACTGCCTTCTGCCGTACCAAAAACATCGATAAATCTTTTCTCAACATGAGAGCGATAAAATTAAGCTTTGTTGACAATGAGAAGCTAATCACAATAATTTCATAAATGCCATGATGATCCTTATGATGACTACTTGCATGTTTTAAATCCAGTAAGTCCTCATTGGTTTGACCCCCTCTTAATAAAGGTGTTCATTTTTATGATTGATTGTGTCTTCCAACACCATCTTTTTATTTGATGTGTTATCTTTCGAATTTTCAGCTAATATTTTGTAACTAAAGCAGCTTAGGTCTTTAGTTTGCATATCATTTCTTTCTAACTGCCAGCATTATGTCTGTCTAGCATTGAAGCTTCACATAGATCCCTTAAATCATGGATTCAAAAGAATACATTGCTGACACACAAAGAAAACAAGCTAGAAGAGTGTCAAAACTCAATAATGTGCCTTTATTGCAGCTACCATATGATGGACCAAGAAAGTTTCTAAAACTCAACAAGAACTGGAGGCATGCCACAGTGAACATTAATTTTCCCCAAAACCTTTGAGCAACAATACGCCATGCATGGACACCTTAAAGAAGATTCCGTGAAGCACCTAGTAGTAAGTCACAGCATTTAAAAGAATAGCGCATCTTGCAAGTATACACAGAGTAGATAAAAATCTTTACCCCAGATTAATGTCGACATAATCACAAAAGGGTTCCACCCTTCGGGCAGCTTCCAACAAAGTGTCCGGATCGTTAGCACAGAATTGGACAAACAAGGGACGATCTTCCTGCAATTATCCTTCACGTTAAAGTAAATGCAGAAGGAGGAAATCACACTAAAAGGGCTTCATCCATTTCTTCATCATTAAGAATAAGGGTTTGCTTGTTTTGTAGGTATGAGAAATAAGGAATGGGAATGGAATGAAAGTTAGAGCTTGGTAGGGAAGTATGATTGGAGAGGAATGGATTTGATTACCCATTATTGGGTATTACTCCATTCCCCTCATAATTGAGAGGAATGGGAGTCATTAGTTTGTGTATTACTCACATTAGCAAATAGATTTCTACTCAACCACACCAAATATCCATATCAAACAATAGGGTTATTCAGTCTACAAGTATTAATTCATTAAGGAAGATAAGTTAAAGTAACAAATGGCATCAACTAAGCTAATCATCAAACGGGTAGTTCATCAAGTTCAGAAGACTAATTCAGCAATACGAATCTACAAGAAGTTACACCGAGTTCAGAAGAGTTATTCAGACCATACGAATCCACAAAAAGGTAGTAACTTCTTAAAGTACCAACAAAACCCAATAAACGGGCAAATCACATTTACTTTACAGGTAGTGAATTCCTGACTTCGATACTTCTCACACTCAGTGAAAATCCTTGAATGTAACATCGGAGTATAAGCAGCCTCAGCACCGTACTTTCTACAGAGCATCCGAAACGGTAGCTCAGAGTTGTCCACCATCGGCGCAACAATCAACTTGGGCTCTCCTAGCTTCCTCCAATGTGCCCATGCTCGCTCCATCCTGGACTCGCTGCCCAGGTACCGGCCCGGAGATCCCAGGTAGCAGAGAGCCGCCATGTCCGGGAAAGGACAAGAAGGACGATCCTGACGTTCTTTCTCTTCCAGTTGAGAACTGGCGTACAGCTGGTCGTCAAGGTTTGACGGGTCTTGGGCTAAGGAGTGAGTGAGAGAGGAGGCCATTAATGGTTTTAGAGGCATACGAGATAAAATAGAATGAATTCGAGATGAGAATAGGAATTTCATGAAAGGACGTTTAGGACGGGGAGGCAATGCCAGTAACCCATCGCCCTGACCGCCACCGCCATCCTTTATAGGCAAGAATTCATACTTCTTATTACAAATAGCTGGGGACCATGTGGGTTTGGCCTTTTGAACTTGAAGTCTCTAGCTTGTAAGATAAGGCGATGTTGGGCTCGACGGGAAGAATCTATGTGTTCAGGCTAGCCAAGAAAAGGAGCCTTTAAGGAAAAACAAGGAAAAATGCCAATCTTAATGTCACTTGAAAAAAACAGGTAGCTTAGAGAGCTACTTTAGTTAAGGAGTCAGGTAGTTTAGTGAGCTGTATCAGACATTAGCGGTGGCAATTGGGCCCGAGTTTGATCAAGCCCAAAATCAACATACTAAGTTCAGGTTAATCGAGCCCCAAATTGGGCTCAACCTTAGGTTGCTAAGGCCCGACACTAGATTTGATCCTTCTAAACAAAACAACGATTGTTTTATACTTTTAATTTTAAAAAAATTGGCCAGGCTAGGTAGGCCAGTTGACCCATTGCAACATTGTCATCCCTAGATTCAGTTATAGAATCAAACAAGTTTCTTTTGCATTTCGAAGTCTTTAGAAGCAATTATAGTTTTTCTATTCTAGTTTAGAGTACCAGAGATCAATTTGAAATTATCTAGAAATTTTTCTTCGTGAATTATTTGATTCCTTTCTCGTCATATCATAAATATGTTGCAATTCAAAGTAATTTTGAATAATTTAGAGTCACTTTTCATTACTTTCAACTCATTTTTGTCTAGACTATAACTCTTGGCAAATCTTTTTCAAAACAAATGCATCCAAATAGTTAAAAAGATTAAGCACAATAAAGTTTGTAAGAATTGGTATTGACAAAACAAATGATTAATGGATTGAAGGAGTGACTTGCAAAATTGAAAAATGAGATTGAATCTATCGTTAGTTTTTAATCTTTATTTGATTGTTGACCAAAAGATAAAGAAGACCTTAGGAGATGATACTCTTAAACCATACTAGATCAAACCAATTAGTCTTAAGGTTTGGCCTCTTGAATGTATCCATACATGATTTGTTAGTAAATTTATTAGATTTGCCTCTCTGTCAGATTAAGGAGTTGGAAGATAATGGATTAGATTTATAGTTAGGTAAGCTTGCTTCAAGCCAAAACAATCCCCTTTTATTGTAACTTTTATTCCCTTCCATCAACAATTGCTTTAACTTTGGCATTCTTAGGAATCCCAAGTCTTATGGAACTCTAGTCAATTCTCATGTGGAGAGAACTTAGATTACACCAAATATTGAAACAAATAAAGTGTTTGAACTATTGCCTATCAAGCTTTTGAATTTTTCAGTAGAGAAGATTTCTAATCTTTTTTTTTGGAAAATAAATAAAATGTCATTAACTATAGCAAAGTTATAACCATCATTACAACTTTTCCAAGAAGTGTTGAAAACTATATATCAATACAACATTTCAAAGAGAAAATTTTATAAAATAAGTAGCTACTTCAGTTTACAAAAGCCATCTGTTCTTTACTTCCATAGACAGAGAGTTGTGGGCAATCTTAACAAGTAGTAATTGAACTGATTCAATTGATGGTATCTTTTGCTAATTGATGCTTGTTTGTGGCTTCCTCTCTATATATTCTTCTGTTCCTTTCCTTCCATGGGGTGCAAATAGTAGTGGTGATGTTGTCTTATAGATCACTCCTTTGTGGTTCTAATTTTTTGCTTTATTGGTGATCCAATTAAGGACCTGATCAGGCCAGTCATAGGTTGTACAATAATCTGCCAGGTTGTGCATGATTTTGTTCCAAATGGTTATGGAATATTTGCATTGGAAAACAAGTGATCTCTATCCTAATCTACTTCCTTGCATAGTTCACAAACCAGATCAAAAGTATCAAGCCATCTATTTTTAGTTCTAAGCTTGTTTTTGATAACCAACCATGTGATTATAGACCCTTTGGGATTAAGTGATTTCTTTCATAACAGCTCAAACCAGGAAACTTTCTCTATTGTCCTGGAATAGTTTATAGCATGAACTGTTAAAGAACACCCCTTTAAGGTTAGCTGTCTAATTGGCATCATCCTCTCTCTGCTATTGTGTAATTTGAGGGAAGTATTGAAGAATGGAATTAAATCCTCTAAAACAAGTAAACCACATACCATTTTGAATTAGTGAGGAAGCTCTTTCATCGAGAGAAATTCTATTAATTAGTTGAGTAACTCCTCTCTCTTCACCAAAGGATTGAAATCAGTCCAATTGTCACTATAATTCTTCTTTTAAGGTGAAGAATAACCTTTATGCAATTTGGAAAAAAAGAAACTCTTTCTTTAAGTTAAAAAGGAACCTTAAGCCACTTTAGGTACTCCTAATACAATAATTACAAACCCTAAGAATAGCTTACAACTCAAACTTTGTTCACATGAATATTTTGATAATCACAGAAAGGCTCACACATCCAAATTGAGACAATGAATGCTCAAATGATTGAAAATACTTAGAAATATATATAAAAAGACACTATAACACTTCTTGATACTAAAACTAATGAGAAAATGCATATTTATAGTGTTTTAGGATCCCTACTAGTCATTGAAGCCAAGAATTAGCTGTTACAATAGCTATACTAGTCAACCACTATGTATTAAAAGCTCCAAATTTTTTTACTGTTAGAATGCTAATTGACCAGTAGGCATATTGGTCAACTAATATGACACATTGGTTAACCAATACATCAACGAATGTTACAGCAAACTCATGGTACATCAAATTTAACAATTTTAACCTATATTAGTCGACTACTAACCTAACATATATTGACCAATCACCCTAAATACCTTCAAATATTCAAACTCTATTTGATTAATTCAATGATGAACTAAAGTTTGAGGAACTTCTCGTAAATGGTCCTCAAACTTTGTTTGAAATATTGTGAGGATTTCATATTAAAAACAAAAGCCTAATGTCTCTTAAGGAATGCAAAGACTCATATAACCAAGTAAAGTAAAAAAATTTATGCATGGTAAACCTTTTAGGCTATCAAAAATAAACAAAATGAGCTTACAATAAGTAATACATAAAAATAACCTACATGTATCTTGATCTTCTTCTTGACTTGATCTTGATATTGAAGATTGCAAACTCCGTCTTTCTTTGAAAATTCTTTGATACTGTGATATTTGATTCTCATATACCTTCTCATCAATGACATTAAACTTATTAGTCGATTCAATAGAGGTGTCTAATTATAAGCTCATCCTAAGAGGGATCAAGACTTATTTTGATAAAACTATTAAACTCCAATATAGAAGATTCACAGTTATTAAACTAATTCAGAGATATGGATTTAAGCTCGTATTGATCATAACTTAAATTCCCAAGGTTATAAGAAAGAACAGTGAACTTATTATGGTTCATTCTATCTAATATGGAATTAAAAATAAACTTGGTGTTTAATAACTTTTATTAAGTCAACAGATTCTTGATTTGTGTCTTAATATGAAGTTGTGAATTTTAAGGGTTTGAATTTAGTTTCTTAAGGCCTAGTGCTCATGAGATCTGAGTGTATTGTCATAGGATTCTTATAGCTTCAATCTAGATATATGAAGGACAAATTTTGGCAGTTCTAAAATTAGCCTTAATACTCATAAGTAATTCAATGTTGAGTTTCTTGAACTCCTCGTTTATAGCATTTAATTTCCTCATTTGCTGATAAGTCTTACATCTAACAAATTGGACATACAAACCATTATCGATAGCCTTTTCAAAGCCCTTAACCTTGGTTAAGTAATTATTGAACCCTAAAAGGAACTTTAATATGAGTGATAATAGCAATATTAGAGAAGGAATATTAAAATATGAGTGATAATAGAACTTTAATAGATATTAAAATGCTTTATATATCATTAGATCATTTATTAATATATAAAATAATTTAATCTATATCAAACATGCCCTTAATGTCCCCAGACACTCCCTCTGTAATGTATTAGCGGGATCTATATTGGATGTTGTTGATGCTTTAAACATGTCCTTAATGGCAAGTGAATGGCTTTCGTATCTTTTTTTCAGGTTACATCAGAGAAATAAGCAATACATTAACTACTAAACATAACCCCTAGCGCATCAGCGTGCAAGTGAGGACTGAGGCTGGGGGGGGGGGGGGGGGGAAAAACAA
>JANZLC010000200.1:25023620-25044778 GCA_026413385.1 Erythroxylum gracilipes
TCCCGTGTGGACTCCACATAAATAAACGTGGAGCCTGCATAAATAAATGGTTAAGATTCACTGGACACAATAAGATACCATAAAATTGGACAGAGATCTGAACTCCTGATCCTGACCCTAGGAACTTGTAAAAACCATTCAATATGGCATCACTTGCCTGCAACACCGAACCGCCTCAACTCCACAAACCTCACCCTTTGACGTTGAATAAGGATTTACTATTTTTATGATTACCCTACGACTCGGGTTTTCCCCTCAACTCATTCTTCTTAATATCTCCCCGTAACTTGTGATCTTACCCTGTATAAAGCTCACACCAAGCTGACTTCTTCCTTCAAATCGATCCTCATTTCCTTGTTCTCTTCTTTTCTATTGAACCGCCAAGTTTTGCCAAATTATGGCACTTACTATGTCAACCCTTCTCTTCTTATTCAGTATTGGGTCTGCTCTGGACATGTCCATCTTAAACTACGATAAGTTCATGCACAAAAAACACGAGCCACAGCAGCTTGTATCGACCAGCAGAACCGATGAGGAGGTCCTAGGAATATACCAGTGGTGGCTGTCCAAGAACGGTAAAGCTTACAACAGACTCGGAGTGAACGATGAGAGATTTGAGACATTTAAGAACAATCTTAAGTTCATCGACGACCATAACTCCAAGAATACCACTTACAAACTTGGGTTGAATCGCTTTGCTGACCTTACAAACGAAGAGTACCGATCCACGTTTTTGGGAACGAGGACTGACGCTAAACGTAGAGTAATGAAGTCCAAAATCCCGCGCAACAGATATGCTGTCAACGCCGGCGACAAGCTGCCGGTGTCTGTCGATTGGAGAGTGAAGGGTGCAGTTAGCGCCGTCAAAGATCAGGGAACTTGCGGTACGTTTAGTTTCTCTCTCTGTGTTTTCTTGCTAAAGATCAATCATTACGGGTCATTAGGTGTTCCAAGTTACGAGAAATTAGAAACTTCCATTTTGAAGGAATTGATGTTGGGAAGTGGCTGTGGATATGTGTGCATGAGATTGTGTCGGGGCTTGTGGTTAGGCGGTGGAGTAGTTTCTTCATTTTTGTTCTTTTTCTGGGATTTTGAGGAATCCGAAGACTCGTCGTTCTTTTACTTTCAGTTAGCAAATGACGAGGTTTCTGATAAAGACACGTGAAAGTTAGTTATGGAAAAAATGATTTTAATATTTTGGGATATCCATTAAAATAAGGTTAAAAAGAGCTTCTTGGTTCAATAGACTCGTACTTTCTATCAAAGATTCGGATTCGAATATTGTGTATTGATCCAGATTTCTGGGATCTTGACATTGTTTATTTTCGGGTGCAGGTAGTTGCTGGGCTTTTTCAACCGTTGCCGCTGTAGAAGGAATTAATAAGATCGTAACAGGAGAGCTATTATCTCTGTCGGAACAAGAACTTGTAGACTGTGACAGAACCTACAACTCTGGTTGCGACGGAGGACTTATGGATTACGCATTCAAGTTCATCATGGAAAACGGCGGCATGGACACCGACCAAGACTATCCTTACCTAGGCGCTTCTCGCGAATGCGACTCTGCCAAGGTCTAGATATACATACAAATTTCTTGACTTTCACTTTGTTTTGAAGTGTCTGTTCTTAAATTTTTTTTAATCGAAATGGATCATTACAGAAAAACGCTAAGGTTGTTACCATTGATGGGTACGAGGATGTCATACCGTACAATGAGCAAGCATTGCAGAAAGCTGTATCACATCAACCTGTCAGCGTCGCCATTGAAGCTGGTGGCATGGCTTTACAGTTCTACCAGTCCGTAAGTTAAATTTTCCCTGACTACTACTTTATCACTTAGAACTTCTAATCCATAAACACTGATGCGAAAATCCCAGTTTTGTTCTCTGCGATTCCGATCATCTTCTTTCAATCTTTTTCAGGGTGTTTTTACGGGTGAATGTGGGACAGCTCTAGATCATGGTGTGGTTATAGTTGGGTATGGAACAGAGAATGGAGTTGACTACTGGATAGTGAAGAATTCATGGGGAAGGACATGGGGTGAGGATGGTTACATAAGAATACAACGAAACCTGGTCGACACACGCACTGGAAAATGTGGAATTGCGATGGAGGCTTCTTACCCAATCAAGACTGGCCAGAATCCTGCCAGAATCAACTCAACAAGTATTGAAACGCCTACTGGTGATGCTAAAGATCAGTAGTGCTTGAAACATGCTACTACCGACGAGAGAGAGGTGCAACAGTTGATGATATTATTAGCCAAGTTACTTCTTGATTTTACTGTGCTCCATTGCCACCTGATCCTTCCTGATCCAGGGTAACACCTATTTTATATTGGTAGATTGGAAATAGGGAAGGTGGTAGAGAGGTGGAAGAAATAATAGTTTGAGAAGTTACCCGCTGCTTAATTAGTTAATTATGTCTCCAGACCTCCTTTATCCTTCTGGGCATTAGGTAGAAAGATAAAGAAGGCCGCTCTGATTCTTTGGAATTCGGATGATTGTTGGTTGCATATAGGTTTTTCATTGTCAAACAGCACTCCCAGGAACTGTTGCATCCCAATCTCTAGTTTTATCTCAATATGTAGTGTGGAAACGCCTTTCAACTTCGGTATTCTTAATCTACATTGATGTGACAGGCATTTTTGTGGGACATTGAATGTTTCTCACCTGCCTGTTATGATCATGTGACTTCAATTATGTTGTATTGTATGTCAAATTAACTAAAAGCATGACGCAGATGAAGGAAATAACTTTCTCCCACTAATACGGAAAACCCTTCGCAGGATTGTTATGCTACTGCAAGAAACCTTTAATAATGAAAGTTGAGGGGCTTACCAATCAAAAAGAAGAAAAAGTCGGTTGAATGTTCTGTTCTTTTTCATTATTATTACATTAGGTATCCCGGTTTTGCTGGATTAATCCTAAGCTCTTACGACCCTACTCTAAGAGCCTAGAGGATGTAAATCTGGAACTCTAGGATCCCTCAGGTTCCTACATAGCCTGTACACTTTTGCGCACAAGGAACCTTCACATACTTGATTGTTCAGCTGATAATTGATCACTGGCTTCCCCTTTGTTCAGCATCAGGTTCCCATCAGCCCCCAGGTTTCTTAGTAGCTTCAATTCCTACACTGCCGCTGGAAGCGAAGCGTCCGTAATTGATCCGATCAAAGAGCTATACCCAAAAGAATAGAGGATCATCAATAAGAAATGCCTATTTTTTCTTCTTTAAGGTGATTCGAACTCAACACCTCCAGAGAAGAGTTTTTAAGGGAGGGATCTGTCTTCGTTGGTTGTCAGCGGATTAGAATACGAGATTAAACAAATAAACTACTAATCTCACGTCTCAGAACTGTGAAGAATAATCTTGCACTTTTCTTGCAAGTTATCCTAACTGCCACGTTACATTCATCACTCCAACTGCTTTGATTTACTCAATCGTTCTTAGAAAGTGGAGGGTCCCTATTTCAAGGTCTCGTGTTTTTCTTTTTCTTGGATGTCAGATTGCTAGAGCTAATGAACTATATACGTTTCTGTACATGTTTTCTTCTTCTGTACCACTTTGCTGCTGAGGATGAGAGGGCCTGAGTTTCTTTTCCACAACTGCCTTGAGATTCAGAACATCAGTTATCAATTAACCTAAATCTTGGTCATTTAACTTATGAAGTAGATGGAATACTAGAGAACCATAACTTTGAACAATGACTTCAGAAAGAACACTAACTAAATGTACACGTTTTGCCAACTTGCACAATTAAATATCTTCATACCCAAACTTGCCCCGCATATCGATCTTTATCAATAATTCTCTCAAGTAGCACGTGAAAATACTCACAATTACTTGCAAAGAAATGATTGTTTTGATGGATGAAACCTATTTCTACCCCTAAGAGTTCTATCACAAATAACAAAACATTCAACCTAAAGCCTACCTCGAAAAGTATGTTATTCAAAGGCAATGTTTCCTTGTTGATTGTAAAGTATATGATTGGTTGATGTCAATTGCTTTGGACAAAGGGTTACTGTTAAATTTAAAGCTTGGTATTGGGCTAAACTTTATTCTGATTAAGCGTTTGTTCTTTTGAAGCAAGAGGTTCCTTGGGAAAGGCTGCTTGAAACCATAGTTGTTTATCTTCATCAAGAATGGTTGCTGTCTTCAACAAGGAGCTCTTAAGTTGGTACCTGATCACTGTCAAACTTAGAGAAACTGTAGAGTCTGCTATTCCCAAATCGCCTACTAGTGTCCCAGCGCTTGAATTCTCAGAAAGATCTCATCAGGAACTGCAAAAACTGCAGCAGACACCATCAGATTCTGGGCATGTTGTAATCGGAGGTAATGATGACAACCTCGGACTGAAACCACCTGCAGATTCAGTGCAAGTAGTGATCAAAGGTGACTCTGAAAATCCAGAAGAGGGAAGCAAACAATCAGAATCTGATTGGGTGGTCTCAATCAAAGAAAAACTCGAACAAGCTAGGGAAGACGATGCAGCTAGTTCGTGGTCAAAGTTGTGCATCTATAAAGTCCCCCATTACCTACGAGAAGGTGATGACAAAGCGATCGTCCCCCAGATTGTGTCCTTGGGACCTTATCACCATGGAAAGAAACGTCTGCGCCAAATGGAACGCCATAAGTGGCGATCTCTTTACCATGTACTGAAGCGTAATAATCAGGACTTAAAGCTGTATCTTGATTCTGTAAGAGAACTTGAAGAGAGAGCTCGTTCCTGCTATCAGGGGCCAACTAATCTTACCAGTAATGAGTTCGTTGAAATGATGGTACTTGATGGTTGCTTTGTGCTTGAACTCTTTCGAGGTGTTGCTGAAGGATTCAAGAACCTTGGTTATCCGAGAAATGATCCCATTTTCGCGATGCGTGGTTCGATGCATTCTATTCAGAGGGACATGATCATGATAGAGAATCAGCTTCCACTCTTTATACTCGATCGGCTTCTTGGTCTTCAGCTAAACGATCCTGACCAGACAGGACTGGTTGCCAAGTTAGCTGTCAGGTTCTTTGATCCTCTAATGCCAACTGATGAGCCACTGTCAGAAAATGACAGGAACAAGTTGGAATCTTCTCTAGGATATGCAACAACCTTTGACCCCCTATCTGATTTAGGAGGCTTGCATTGCCTTGAAGTTTTTCGTAGAAGTCTCTTGCGGACAGGACCAAAACTTGCGCCTAGGATATGGATGAAGAGACGGTCACATAATCGTCGGGTCGCAGACAAAAGACGGCAACAATTGATCCACTGTGCGACTGAACTCAAGGAGGCTGGCATCAAATTCAAGAAGAGGAAGACGGATCGATTCTGGGATATAAAATTCAAGAATGGTGTCCTCATGATTCCTAGACTCTTGATTCATGATGGTACCAAGTCACTTTTTCTCAACCTCATAGCATTTGAGCAGTGCCATTTTGATTGCAGCAATGATATAACCTCCTACGTGATCTTTTTGGACAACTTGATTAACTCTCCTGAGGATGTCGCATATCTCCATTACTGTGGCATAATTGAGCATTGGCTTGGAAGTGATGCTGAAGTAGCAGATCTCTTTAACCGGCTGTGTCAAGAGGTGGTTTTCGACATTAATGACAGCTACCTCTACCAATTATCTGCTGATGTGAACAGCTATTACAAACACAAGTGGAATGCTTGGAGAGCAACTTTAAAACACAAGTACTTCAGCAGTCCTTGGGCTATAATCTCATTTATTGCTGCTGTTGTGCTGCTGCTGCTTACTTCTGCACAAACCTTCTATGGAGTCTATGCTTATTACAGGCCAAGTTCTTAAAGTCCACTATGGCTTATTTTCCTTCTTATCTCTCCATTTCTTTTCTTGTTTTGGTGTGTATATCATACTGTAACCCTTCCCCCAACTCAAAAGCCCCTATACGAAAACGTTTTCCAGATTACATGATATAAAGAAATGTTTGATAACAGAAGATCACGATGCTTTTCTCAGCATAATTTATACCTCAAATTGTAACTGGTATTAACGCAGAGGGACATCACATCCAATTGTATAACTTAGCATGCAAGAGATTTAAAGTAATGGAGCGATTCTCAGGAAGCACTATGAAACCCCTTCTGTTTTTGTCTTGTTTCCACCTTCCACACTACACTTTGAAACCACTTCTGTTCTCGTCTTGTTTCCAACTTCCGCACTACACCGTCAAACCACTTCTGTTCTCGTCTTGTTTCCAACTTCCGCACTACACCGTGAAAGCACTTCTGTTCTCGTCCTGTTTCCAACATCCACACTATGGAAATTTAGCAAGGCCGACACCTGTATCCAACAAGATGCTTCGTTCTTGCCTGAGTTTCAGCTTTTTCTTGTTTCGATTGAACAATCAATTTTCACATTTTGAACTCCTAAGTCCCCCTTTTGCTTGTCTAAAATATGAATAAACCTCTTTAAGATTCTTATGAAAATTTAGCATTTCACCGTTTATAAGTTTATCTTTAATAAGAGATCCTCGGTTTGTCGATTAATGTTCCACAGATTTTTAATAAATATACCAGCATCCTTCAGCATGCTTCTCGGGTCTTCATCCCATGATGCAAAAGTCAATTCTCTCGGATGAGGAAAGGTCGGGGCCTAAAATGCCCAAAAAATAAGTATAATATGATGCATTCTACCAAGAAAAGTACTTGAATGCATCGTCTGACCGATTACTGCAATAACAACTACAGCCCAAATCAAACAAAATGTCGGTATGATGTTCTCAGCATCCTGCAATACCTAATTCTTAATACATAATATCACTAAGCATTGGTTTGACAATATCTCAGAAAATGGTCATTCATTCCATTGTTACTAATCATAGAGGCCCTTTAGAATAATACCCCAGATTGGTGGAATTCTTGCATGAACTTGTTTCTTGTCAAGAAAACAAGAAGAGACATATAACTATAGTGCAATAATTTCCATAGAGCTTTGGTAAAGAATATCTAAAAGGTTAGGCATAGTGGAGAAGAAAAGAAAAAATGGCATTCATCTAAATTAAAATGCATTGTTATCGGATTTTAACATTTTTTCAAGGGTGGAGACTCAAGAAAAATAATTTCTAACTAGACTCAGCATGGTCCTATTGCACCCTCATCTAGAATTCCCCAAAGAGAAGTCACTAGATAAAAGCATCTGCAATAGGAAGTAGCATGCCTCATTTTGCAGAAAACCTTCTTAAGAGAACTGCTACTTTGGTTCATCAGGCTAAATTCCAACCAGCACCAGGGCAAGGGTCCCAAGTGAAGCCTGTGAATCTGAGGCAGAGAAATGTCATATAAAGCACCTAGTTCACTGGTCAAAATTACATCTATAACACCCACAGACTTCAAATGCTCCACCTGTCAACATAAAAATGCTGAGAAGAATGAAGTATTTTGTGGATGAATGACTTAAAAAAAGGTAAATATTGTTTTTTATGGCTTAAAATACCTAAAAAACTCAATCCCTGGGCAGGCTTGTGCTGTCGCTTGAAGCACCTTTCTTTCCATCATAGCGCTGTTAAGAAGAGTAATCAACAAAAATTTAATCTCGTCTAATATTTTGTTATTGCAATATAAAACAACAAAAAGATGATACAAAGATGGTACCTGTTTGCCAATAGAGAATGGAACATATTTATACTTAACCATGTGCATTATCTGTCTCCTCATAGTGAGAATGAACAGAAGCCCCCAATAGAAGAGAAGTATTGGCCAGAAGACAGGCACATCAAAAACATCAAAGAATGTCATAACAAACGCAATGCAGAAAGCCTTTGTGATAGAGTACCTTCCATGAAAGAGAAAACAGAGGCACTTCAGTTGATGCAAATCATCCAAAGAGAAGCAAAAGAGTAAAATAACAAGCATATATGTCATCACAAATACAGATGTCAAGGTCGTTCCTAAAGAGAAACATTATCCAAAACCGTGCCACACGAGATATACATTATCTTCTTTGGTTAAGAAAAGAGGGTATTTCTTCTGTGGTGTGAGTTTGATGGGGGCAGATCAGTCCTTCTGTGAAGTGGGTAAGCTAAGTAAAACAAAAGAGATACTGAATCCTACAATTTTTTTTCCATCAGGTGGTACTTAAATCTTTGCAAGCTAGTAAACCATAAACAGATTCATACAAAGTAATACTCCACCTTCTGCATCAGTTGACAGATCCCAGAACGTAAATGCCTAGATACATCAACGGTCTCTTGCTAGCTTCTACTGTTTTAAACTACATTCTATGGTGTACATGCTCTCCAACAATTGCACTCCTTTATAGTTTCTTCATTTCAGAAACAATCTCATGGAACTCCAAAAATCATCACATCTTACCATTCAAGGGGCATATATCTTGCAATCACCAAGCATACGCAATCTCAAGAACCCTTAACCTATTCTCCCAATTTCTGGTAACCACATGAATCAAAATTGTCCCTAATGTAATATCTCCAAGTCCAATTAAATAGTCTATACCAAAAAGTTCAATACAATCGAATTCGATTTACCCTAAATTGACATTAATTAAACGAACAACCATCAAAATCCACAAACTGCCAGAAACTCAAAGAAATTACTGTACCAGAACTTGAATTCCGGGAGGCGTCGGACAAAGGGACGGAACTCGTCGGATCCGCGGGTAGGTAAAACGGGTCCGTCGCGGCTACTCCCGTCAAATTCCGGGTCAATCTGAGGAGACAAGAAGCCAATGAGGAGATTAAGGAGGTAGATTCCCAGAGCGTAGGTTACGATGTAGAACCCCACGAAGTACACCCGTATGGAGTACACAAGCGCTACGATGAGGCACGCGATCCAACGGTAGAGGACGTGAGGGACTGACTTGTCGAGTAGGTGTTGATACCACCGGGAAACGGAGTAAGTCCACCGCGACACGGCGGCGGCTGGGGTCGATGAAAGATTGGAGAGATCTTCTCCGGCGAGGGCTCCACCAGTACTAGGTTGTCCTTCCTCCATTTGTGGGGCCCAGAGAAAGGAAGAGACTGTTTTTTTTCTTTGATTCTTTGTAGTCTTTGTCTTTGTGCTTACGAGTGGCGGAGTCTCCGTCTCTGTATTTGTATCGTTTCGGCCGATGATCCAACGGTGATGGTTTGACTTTAGGAAATAATACTCATGATCAACATTGGGACTTTTTATGGGCTTTTTGGGTCACTTCCATGGATGATAAGCTATCAGTCTGATTAGTTCAAAGGCCCATCTTGTGATGGGATAGAGACATGGAAGATGGGATGAAACATGGGAAGTTTAAACGTTTTTAATTAATAATTAAATTTAGTTAAAAATTGCGGTAAAAGTAGGAAACTTCGTAATTTCATCCAATGTTGTCTCTTGTCTCTAAACTCTGTCCAAATCCAACCTGAGACTCTCAAAAGTCAAAACATCTGGTAAGTTATCGTTATTCATCTTTAAATTGCTGTCGGATCTCTGCCTTTGTTGTGTGCAAGCTCCGATCTATGCTTAACAAGGCCCATCTATAGCTGTTACTGTTGGTTTTCCAAAACCGAATTTTGAAGCAGAGAAACAGAAATTTGTGAGTTGATGGATACTACATTGATATTAGAAATGTTGGGAAATGGTGTTCCTGTCCAAAGTTCCTCTTTTTTCATGATTTTGTAGTCAAATTTGCCTGATTATACTCCTGCACGAGTCAATCGTCACATGATCTCCGTGTTTTCATTCTCCACCATCTTGCTTGCAACAAAACTAGCTAGTACGTTGGAGATCTATATACCTGGCTACTGGTTTACGTTCTTGAATACATTCTCTTTCCTGTATATAACTGGATATTATATGTTTTTGGGTTAGAGCCAGTTTATCATTTCATAGTATCTACTTTCTTGCAGTGATCACCTGTAACTTGGGCTCTGACGGGGGAAGATTGACGGAGAAATGATGGATTCTCAATCTGTGGATTCCTCTTCCCAACTTCCTGAAAAAGCTTCTAAGGTTGAAGCTTCTGATAGGAAGGCTGATTCTGAGCCTTCTGTGGTCACTCCTAATGCACAAAATACTAATGCACCTGAATTATCAACTTCAGGTGCATCATTACCCGATAGAAGTTCAAATATCCCTCAGCCAACAGTGCCAGATGGCTCGCCCACTGGAAGTTTTGGAATTTCTCGATTCACCCGTTTCACCAGTGGCCTTGGTTTTCAATTTCCTTCAGTGTCATCTAGATCAGAGGGCGTTGCTAAGAGCAATGGAACTACACAAACTGGTGTTTTAGAGTCATTTACTAAAGGTTTAGTTGATTCATCTCGAAGTGCTGTCAATGCCATGCAGGTCAAGGCACGCCATGTTGTATCCCAAAACAAGCGTAGATACCAGGTATCTTTGCTTGAATTTATCGTTTTTTAGTCTCTCTTTCTCTCCCCCTATACCTCGAGTGTAATAGTAAATGAGCTTTTTGGTTTCTGACAAGGAACTTTGGTGGTTTTGCTCTGTAGCCTAGTCCAATTTAATGCTTGTCTCCGCCGAAGGAAATATGCCCTTGTTTAATTGCCTTCTTTTTCTATATTACATGATTCTGTCAATATCCCACAACAATTCACATTGGTAGATGACATGAATTTCTTACTTGTACACATACGTTGCATTTTAGTTTTCCCCTCTGCTTTAAAAGTTCTTTTTATGGAATTGTTGTTGCTGACTTCTGAACACAATGCCCAGGAAGGAGGATTTGACTTGGATATGGCTTATATAACTGAGAACATAATTGCTATGGGATTCCCTGCTGGTGATTTTAGCTCTGGCCTTTTTGGGTACTTTGAGGTAGTTGATGTATCTAAGTCTCTTTCAAATTTAATTGGTGAAGATTAGCATAGCATCAAAACCAATCTCTTACTTGAATATCTTTTGCAGGGTTTTTATCGGAATCACATGGAAGAAGTGATAAAGTTTTTTGAAACTAAGCATAAGGTACTTTCCATTTTGAATTTACAGGCTAGAAATATTTGAGTGTACGATTGTTCCTGGATTCTTTTGAAGAAAAGAGGCTTTTCCCATGAATTTCTAAATAGGAGTTCATATTTGCACTTTGCTTAGTGTGAGAACTAATTTAGAAGCTTAATTATTGATTCTGTGCATTACATCTTTGACGAGTAGCAAAGCTAATATCAGTATACTCTTTGAAATAACGTACATGAAGTGAGAAGAATTTAACTGGAATGCTTTGCGTGCATTGTGGCTTTTGTTGCCAGTCCACAAGGACTTCTATAATCCATGATTGCAGTGTTTATCAGTCCTGGCAATGAAGGGAACTATTGGATCTGAAAGACTAGAGAACTGAATTACTTGATTAGGCTTTTTGTATTCTTACAATGGACTATCATCTTTCCATTCTATGGCTTTATCTGGTTCTAATTACTCAGTATAACAATCAGGAATGCTTATCGGGGTTTCTGTTTAGTACATGTTAGTGACATGATAATTTTTTTTCTGGTGAAGGGAAAGTACAAGGTGTATAATCTTTGTTCAGAGCGATTATATGACGCATCACTATTTGGAGGGAAGGTGTGACCTCCATCTACACTTTCTGTTCCATTTGTATTAGTATCAGGATTAATTTCTGCAGACACATCTGAGTTCGACATGTTATTGCTATGGTAAATCTGAAGATCAAATAAAATTTTAAATGCAAAGGTTCAATCTGTTTGGTTATTTGTTACTCAAGCATTTTTTTTTCCTCCTTGATCCTCTTTTTTTAAAAAAAAATAATATGGTAAGTCTCTCCAAGCTTCATTCCCAAAGAAAAAATCAGTATGTTTAGAAGTTCTTGAAATAAAAACAATTTCTGTTGACAAATTTCTCTGACATATCCAGACCTGAAGGCAAAATGTTCCAAGTTCAATTATGTTCCTAATCTCCCTCAAGAAAAGCTATGGTTAAATGATATTCTGATGAATATTTTCTTTATTCACAGGTGGCAAACTTCCCCTTTGAGGATCACAACTGTCCTAATCTTCAACTTATCACGTCATTCTGCCATAGTGCATACTCATGGTTAAAGCAGGACATCGAGAATGTGGTTGCTGTCCATTGTAAAGCCGGTATGGGCAGGACAGGCTTAATGATATGTAGCCTTCTTCTATTCCTGAAGGTGAAATGTTTTCAATATTTCATTAACAATAAGGGGTGATTTCAGACTTGGATTTTCCCTCAAGTCTGAAGCAATGTTTTGAAGTTCTGTGTTTCCTCTGCAGTTCTTCTCAACAGCTGAAGAGGCCATTGATTACTTCAATAAGAAACGATGTTTAGATGGGAAGGCTCTAGTTCTTCCAAGTCAGATTGTTAGTCCATTTCATATGTTTGAATATCTTTAGTCTTTTGCGGGTCTTTATGCTATCATTTTAAGGGTTGATCTTCATTTTCTTCCATAAATCCATCTAGTAAATAATTATTTTCTACTTTGGTCAGAGGTATGTCAAATACTTTGAACGCATCTTAACATACTTCAATGGAGAAAATCAGCCTGGAAGAAGGTAAAACTTCAGTTTTTCTCAAAATTTGTAGACTTGGCTTTCGGAGTTATTGAAATTGTTAGAATATAGGTGCATGCTTAGAGGGTTGCGGCTTCACAACTGTCCATATTGGATACGGCCATCTATTACCATCTCTAACCATAATGGTAAGTGCTTAATGCCCCGCTGCAATCTGATCATCCCTTTGCATTTACGAGTTCTCTTTTATTGCTTACTGGAACCCTTACACCTGGTAGGTTTATGAACCCTTCACAGTACGTAGTCATAGATTGGTATCTATATTCCAGATTCATTTTCACTAGTGATTCTCTAAAATGTATCTGGCTTCCAGGATCTTACCATGTAGTAATCTTAAGAGCTCAGAATTCAAATATGCATCAGCACAGCCCTGAAGTTCCCTTGGGTTTCATTAAGATACCTGTTAATGAATGGAACTAATGATACTTCTGTCTTTTCTGTCATAGAAGCTTGTAACATTTTTCTTTACCGTAAGAAACATAAAAGTTTTTATTGCTGAGTGTGACATAAATTTCAAGCCAGAATATTTCCTATCATCTACAGGGATTTTGTTCTCAACAAGAAAGCATTCAAAAACTAAGGATTTGATGGTATGACCCTTTTCCTAGAAAGTTTCCTATTCTTATTGTTTCTCTGTTCATCAACGTCTCACTTTTGCTTTTTGTACCATACTCTGATCCAAAAGTACCAAATATGCCTTTTCAGCCAGAAGATTTTTGGCTTAAAGCAAAGAAAGGAATTACGGTATTTGCTCTACCAGGGGAGCCTGGTCTAACAGAGTTAGTTGGGGACTTCAAAATCCATTTTCAGGATCGCCAAGGAGATTTCTACTGGTTCGTATTGAACAATTGGTTTTTCAATCCAAACTTCAGTTGCTAGGTTGAATTAAATAGCAATATGTCTCTGATTATTCTAATCAATTCATGTGGTGCTTTTCTCTTTAATGGAACCTTCTGATCAATGTTTACTCTACATTGTATGATTTCCAGCAATAAATAACCTTATCCATTTGGTCTTTTCTGGTGTTCAGTTGGTTAAATACAACAATGAGCGAGAATAGAACATTTTTAGATGCCTCTGATCTTGATGGTTTTGAAAAGGTTGGTAGTTCAGTTTTTGGATCTCCAATAACTTGTAGATTTTATGGCCTTATTTATGCAAGTTCAATGCCTGTTTTTGGGAACAGATCTTTTGTTTCCGTTAACCAGTTCCTACCCTATTCTATTAAATCTCATCCACACATTTATGTGGAGTTTACATAAATGTGTGGATAAGATTAAATGGCACAGAGTTGGAACACCATAAACGGCACAGAGGATTTCATGTGCTGTTTTCTCTATTCTTCTGGGATTCTTTTTGTGATTTGCAGCTCTGCTATGCAGAGAACACTGCCTTCTCCAGGTTTCCAGGTTGAAGTCATAATGATTGATTATAATGGTACTTTACCAACGAGGTCAAAAGTAGAGTCTACTGTTAAGGGATCCGAAGGTTCAATTAGTACAAGCCATGCTCCAATTCCTAGCGGCAACAAAGGTACCAGTTCTAACCAAGTATCACAGAATGAAGATGATGTCTTCTCAGACAGTGATGGAGAGGATGGTGGAGCTTCTGAGGTCAGACATCCTGTAGCTGCTTCTGGAACTGGATCCACTCAACCCATGCATTCGACTAACTTGACAACGGAGGAAATGAGGACCTTAACCCATGGAACTCAGCAGTTATCAGTTCAAGATCATCAACCTTCACAAACCGAAGCTTCCAAGGAATCAACTACTGATGACATTCATTTGAGGTCAGGAGGGCAAAATGATATCAAGGCTATTGCTGCAGACGCGTCGGTTTTTACTTTTGGGGATGATGAAGATTATGAAAGTGAGTGATGTACAAGGTTATGAAGTGAGGTGTATCACAGGTTCTCCAGTGCTTATGTTGTATTCAGTGAGGTATACATGCTCACAAATCAGAATAATTCAAAGAAATCTTTGATTTTCTTCCATTCCAGTTGTTGGAACTTCAAGATCAACGTTTGTTGCTCAATGTGAATAGACTTACAACGTTAATAATGTCAGCATCAGAAAGGGCATCATTCATTTTCTTCTGTTTTCACCTGCAACCATCTTCATTATCGAGTAATACAACTTGGGGAAATTAGTGTTTCCTTATTGCCCAGACACTAGAGGAACTTTTTTGGACAGACAAGAGGCAATCATTGAAATACAACGGAAGATTGGAACCATAACGATCCAGAACCTTATGCTGATAGTTTAACCTTTCTTCCAATTGTAAATCATCTTTTAATCCTTTCACGATTCTAATCAAAGAATGAAGCGCATTGCTTGGATTACAACTAAAAAGCTCTCATGAGCTGGTAAGCATCCCAAACCAATATGTAGGATTCCAAAATAACAAATGATGTTACAAACTGCTAGCCAGAATGGAAATAGTATAGATAATCTCATCAAGCAACGAACTTGCTATTCTAGTTAAATGATCAGATCCAAACAGCACTAAAAGTGTTAATTAACTGACCAATTTTTCATTACTCGTAGGGCAGCATCATATCTCAGAAAGCTAAGAATGGTTTGGGAAATGACCATATCCCAAAGGCAAGAGTTAGCATCAGCTTTTCTTCCTCTTCTTCATTTCTTCAAACTTCTCTCTCAGTTCAGCTATGATTTTATCTTGCGTTGAGATTTCAAAGTCTTTTGTCTTTAGCTCTTGCTTCAGCCGCTTAATCTCTTTCACATGGGCATTACATTGACTTGAACCTTTATCTTTCAGTTCTTGCTTCAGTCTCTCAATCTCTTTCAAATGGTTATCACATTCACTGGAATCCTTTTCTTTCAATTCTTGTTTCAATCTTTCAATCTCTTCAAAGTAATCTTCAGGGGCATTCTTCTTCAGTTTCTTGGGAATGTGCGTGTAATCATCCTGTAAAGCACCCCTTTTCTGTGAAACTTGACTAAAAGCGCGAACTGTTGGCATTTTGCGAACATATAAACTAGCAGTTTCTCCTGTGCTAAGTTTAAAGCTAATTAGTTTCTGTGGCAGTCCGGAAATATCCTGACAAAAAGGAACAAATTAGTATGTGAAATAATAGCAACTGATGACTGGATTGCGGATGAGAATCTCAAAGGACAATCCCATTTTGCAAATGAGGGATCCAACAATAATACATTCTACTTTTTGTAACTCGTAAGCCAAAACCACCAGAGTACTTGTATACACCTAATGTAAAACCAAAAAGTACCTTTTCTAGCCGACCATTTGCATTATCAAATGCCTGCTCTGCTTCTTGTGGATTCTCAAAGATGGCAATAACAGAGTACTGCTTTCCTTGACCATTCTTAGGAGGCTGTTACAAAATTATAAACCCCATTAGAACTCAGCATGAAACTCACACAAAACTCAATGCGTGGCCAACTGGAAAAGTGTGAGGGCCACAATCAAACAGTTTTGATATTTAAGCAAATGGCAGATTTTTTAGTGTAGTCAGTGCTAGATTACTAGAAATATGTTGTAATATGTAGGGTAAAAATCTATACACAAAAGACTACAAGATTACTGCAGGTCAGGTACATTGTAGCTACTTTTCAGGTTCTGATATATTGTTACTAGTTAAGGAATCATAGAAAGGTGATCCTGGTCAGCTCAGAAAGCACCGGCTACAATAATTCATCGTAGAGATAAAATTAGCAGCTGATAAACGATCACCATTTTATACAGTAAAAATTTAGAGATATGTTGAAGTAGAACTTTCTCCAAGCAGATTCCGATAACCAATCCTTGACCAAGTAAACTTTGTCAGAAGCATTTATTTTACAAGCTTGCACGTCCTCATTAAGCATACATGCCTTATGCAATCACGAAAAGAAAAATAACATTGCAAAGTCAAATTACTTAACCTTCAGTTCTATACTAAATTTCACTGGAAGTGCCTCTTGTAATTCTTCACTGGGGACAGTAATTGGTATCCGGTGAAGAAGAAGCTTTGCCATTTCAGCTTCAGGCACCTTCGAGAGTAAAACAAATTTATTATATAAGAATGATAATACATTTAAAAATTCTGACTCCAAGAAACACCATTACCCAACTTACATTCTTTACATTCTCTTGCAAGTATGCAAGGTTATTATCAACCTTATCCTCAATCTTAGCAAGAACAAGTTTCATAGCAGCAATTGCATCATCTTGACAGTTATGTGCAGCACCTTCCTCACGAAGTTCATAGCCTAGCACAGACTGTCGGAAAAAGAGCTCAACATTGTTAGCTATGTTTTAGAGAAATTTGATCGTAATTGAACATAAACAAGTCATGTATTCAGACTAATAAGACACGGAAAGACATTCGTGAGGTTAATCAAAAAGCCCCAATTCAGTCTGAACAAGAGTAATAAATCCAATTCTTCACAAACGAGTATTAAGAGACCATCATTACCAATCCACCAGAACCTATCTAGACAGGTGAAGAGCCATTTATGATCTTGAGATATATTATAATCAAAATTCTCCACTTAAAACAGGAAATCCAATGCAGAGTACAGCTTATATTATCATAAATCTGACAGAAGAGACATAGCATACAGACATGAATTATCTCGGCAGCTTACCTTACACAAATTACTCAAGGAAGGTGAGAGTCCATCTGCACTCCTGTAAATAAATGAGGTATCGATAACTATTGAATGGTCCAACTTTAGTGCTGTCAATGGAGATCAATTCAGATACAAATAAGCACGCCAACTATCTTCAGAAAATTAAAAAAAAAATTCTAAATTGTCAAGGAGACAAGTCAACATGGGATAAATAACTGCACAAACCTCGTAAGTCATTCTGCAAACTGTGACCCACTAAAATAGTTCTCTTTGACACTAAATTCTTCATGGATTTCTACAGTAAGTATAAACTAGCTTAATCCAAGGGTACTGCAATTGATGATCTTACAAGAATCCACAAAATGATACCTGTATATCTGCTAATGAATAAGACGCTTTGCTTAAATCTGCTGCAGATATTCCAGTAATCTCAGTCCTATAATCCACAACTGGCTTGCATGGCCTTACTAGTTCATTAAGTTTTACCTGAGAGCCATAGCTTCAGGTCACTAAATTTCAGGGTGCAAATCATCAGTAATACAAAAGACAATCCATTCCTAATTAACTCTACTGGACTATAATTACATCCATTACATAGACTAAATAATCCAACAGTAGAAAACGGAAACAGAAGGGTTGCACGTACCTGTAAATTACATAGACTAAATAATCCAACAGTAGAAATCGGAAACAGAAGGGTTGCACATACCTGTAAATCATGATCCACAACGCAGATCTTCACTAAAGCATCAGTGCCATCTTCACAAAGAACCATCTCACAATCAATAGCAAGCAGTGCATCTGAAACCAATGATTTGTTTTTCTTACTGAGTTTCCTTACCACCCACTCCTGCAGTAACATTTCCATAGATCAACAAGAATACACTCCATAATTTACTAATAACCGCTACGGCACATGATGCTTAGCAAACAACAAATTAGTAGCAACCTCTTAGAGACAACAGGAGGGATTGGGCGATAGTGGGAGGATAATGCTCCAATTTTTCTGTTAATTTCAAGACCAGAACTGCAAATAGCTACAGATGGAATACCGCATTATGCCTCTCAACTTCCACTACTCAGACTGGAACAACCGAAAGGCTATTTTGATGACAAATAATCCACGTTTTGCTTATAAAGGGAAAAAAGAAAAGAAAAGAAGAGCTAAGATATTGTTTTGGCACAATAGGGAGGCCACTAGTCATATAACAGTGTGGAGAGCCACAATCTATCCAATGGAATTAGAATATGGCACCTCCAAGTCACAAGAACAAGAACACTATGGTATTTGCCTCCCGGATGAGATATCATATGTGGGATAAACAGAACATTTAAATTGATTAGAGAAGTCTATGAAGGTGTTACACCAGGGTCAAGGAGAAAGCACAAGCAAGAATTTGAATACAATCTTTGCCCTGGCCGCCTTTTATAGGGAGGTAAACACACTAGTGCAGTAGAATAAAATCTCTCCTGTCTTTTGTAAACCTGTGAGAAAATTACCAAGTGGAGAAAACCACAAAAACTCCGAAATAAAATTAAAGAAAGGCACACCGAATATTAACCGTAGTCCAAAATATCTCCATTATTTCAGATAATAGGTCATAAATCATAATTAACCAAATATTTTACCCTGTGCCGATATTTATATGTTCAATTGTACAACCAAATCTCTCTAGATAAAACTAGTGATAATACACCGAAATACTCAAGAGATCAAACTCTTGGAAATACAAAAAGAATGAAGAAATATCTCACAAATCAAGAAACACTGTACCAAATATCAGGCACAAAACTGTGATCCGCAATAATCGCAAGACCTGAGTCTTGTAATATCGCTGATAAAATATCAGCTAAATCAGATCAAGAATAACCTTCGATCGAAAGCTTAATCGAAGATATATCTCTCTCTTCTTTCACTAAGCTTGTATTGTGCTGAAACTTTTTTTGTCTAGATGGTTAAGTCTTCTCTCTTGGTGTCTATTTATAGGGAAAACTCTACTCAAATCTTCCTTCCATTTTGCTGTAGGATGTCCTTAATGGAGGGACCTCCAAGAGGGAAGGTTTAACCATTAAAAAAAAAAGTATCCAGATCAATATAAGCTGAATGAAAGAGGAAAAAAATTGAGAGAGATATATCTTCGATTAAACTTTCAATCAAAAGTTATTCGGAATCTGATTTAGCTGATATTTTATAACGATATTTCATGACTTAGGTCTTGAGGTTATTGTTAATCACAATTTTGTGCCTGATAATTTGGCAGTGTTCTTCTATTTGTGAGATATTTCTTCCCTCCCTTTGTATTTCCAAGAGTTTAATCTCTTAAGTATCTCAATATATTACCTCTAGTTTTATCTAGAAAGATTTTGTTGTACGCATTATTTTAAATAGTGGAAATATTTTAGATTATGGTTAAAATTCAGTGTGCCTTTATTTGATTTTAATTCGAAGTTTCTGTGGTTTTTTCCACTGGTGATTTCCTCACAAGTTTACAAAGCCGGGAGAGATTTTATTGAACTGCGTTGGCCTATCTACGTCCCATCATCTCCAACATTCACATAACAGGATAAAGCTGAAATACAAACAGGAGGCCTTCAAAAGCCACAATAGAATTAAGGTGATACAGTTTTTCCATGCTTAAACACTTGAAGCAATGTCCACGAAAAGAAAACATAACCAATCAAAGTAAATTCAAGCGTAACTCAAAATGAGCCAAAATATTAAAACATCATACCTTGTGATAGGACGGGAATGCATACTTGGACAGGTAAAGTGGGTGTTGAAGGGTCAACCGGACCAGCCCCTGCACTGCCACAATTGATAATTAACCATGATTACACCAGAGATTAGACGAGGTCACAATGATATTTCGATACAGAAGCTGCAAGCTCTACTAAGTTACCAAACTGCACCTGTACCCGCGATTCATCCTCTGGAGATTCTTCTCTAATCCTTTCCAGCAACTCCAAGTAGGAATGCTTTCGAAGAACATGAGCAAAGAACTGAAAAGACAAAAACATTGGCACCCATTGCAAAATAACACATCCTAGAAAGAAACCTCTTCGAATTATATCTCACCTTTACGTGCCCCTTCTCTGTAAAAGTTTGAAGAAAAGAAACCAAAGTCTCACGGGACCTCCTTGCCGGGTCACAGAAGCAAGACCCGATCTTTGGATCATAAACATCAAGAAAATCTGTCCAGCTTCCTTTACTACCTAGAAACCCGTGTTTTTGAGCTAATTTTACAATATCTACAAGAACCTGCTTACAATTTATGTTTATTCAAAAGTTAAAAGACCGTACATGAAACAAGTTCCACGTAAGTTGTAGCTGGATGGCGAGGGGGAAGTTTACCTTTTTGGGTGCTGAGGATATTGCGGTGGCGCGTTTGTCCTCCATCGGAATAAGGAGAAAGAAGAGAACGAGGACGGCGGAGAGCGGCGGCGAGGGTTTAAGCTTTGCATCGCCAATATAAATCTTTTTAAGGGTATTTTAGGCATCCAAATCCATCTGCTCGTACTATATTGTTCGTTTGATTTTTTTCAGTTTTTTTACAATATCAAATTTTCCTAATAACTGAATTTTTGTATATAACAAGTGGAAAGGTCAAAAAGCTCAGTAATAAAATTAACTAAAAATTAAATAAATTTAAAATTTGAAATATAAATAAAAGAGGTTATTTTTATTAGTTAAAAAATTTAAAGTTAACAACAAAATTATTAAAATAAATTGAATCAAAAAATTAAAATTAAAATAAATTGAATCAGAAAGTTAAAATCTAAACTAATAAGTTAGATGATTTAAAATTTTTAAGATTTAAACGTTAACTAAGGTGTATGTGAAAATTTTGCTTTTGTAACGTAATTCTTAATTATCAAATATAATTTTTGTTTACAATTTAATATAACTTTTCAATTATATAAATCATTTTTAAAAATTTTAGGTGTAATTAAATTATTTGATGAACTATACTATCAATGTTATAAAACCGAAACTAAAATTGCAGAGTATTTGGAAGAAGAGAAATTTGGGAGAGGAGAATTCTTCTTATAAAT
>JANZLC010000200.1:25044878-25071204 GCA_026413385.1 Erythroxylum gracilipes
TTTTGAGGTAAGAGATAGTGTAGGAATGAAGTAAATTATGAATGAGTAGTATCTATTTATAGAAAAAAAAATTTACCGTTAACTAGCCGTTAACTAGCCGTTATTCCTTTTTTTTACCGTTATATATATAGCCGTTATAATATATATTAAAATATTTTTTTTCGATGTATACTATTTGCATGGTAAAAAAAATAGCACTCAAACGAAAATAAATTAATATGTCATGTAACATCCATATAGCATATACACATATATTACATATATATAGATAAAAACGAAAAATCCCAATCGTGCACAACTTAATGTATAATTTTATTTATTTATACAGGGAAGTCTCAAGAATTGAAAATGATTAATAGTCCATAAATTATCACAGTTTTAGAGTATAAATGAGAAAAGAAATTTAAGACTGAAAATGCATAGTCATTTTAAATGAATGAAGAAATTAAGAGGAGAAAACCAACGATTACAGCAATATTACAGAATCACAATTAACAATTGATATAATTCATATCCAAGTTCACTTAAAAAAAAACAGCATAATAGGTTCTAAGCTAATTTTATCATCTTCACCAAGCAGCAAATTTACTTCAAATCATTTAATCTCTTAATAAAACTTGTATTCATAAACAGCAAGTATTCAACTTCGAGCATAACAAACAAGTTAAAGACTGAAATTTTGTATTTCAAAAAATCAAACCGTAAACAAAATCAAAATACTGCAATTAAGAACTTACGTTTGTTTGATGTACGTAAACCTTAAGAATTTTAGAAATTAGAGCTTCGTGCTGATAACGTGTTATAAAACCGAAACTAAAATTGCAGAGTATTTGGAAGAAGAGAAATTTAGGAGAGGAGAATTCTTCTTATAAATTCATACCATCATTCCTCTCTTACATCAACCTTTTATTTATAGTACATTTCAAATACCTAATATACATGTGACCATCTACCCCATATGTGTAGGTAAAACCAAACCATCCAATACACATGTGACCATCTACAATTAGTGACACACCATATTATTTTTATCTTTTATAATAATCAAAATATTATAAAGAATAGAGATCCTAACAACCATTTTTATACTTTAAATAATTAATAAAACTTAATTTCTACTATTTTATTTTTTTGCATAGATCGTCTAATAAATTTATTTCAATTCATTATCATTTTTTAGCATTCGGTTATATAGACTAAAAAGGTTTCGATACTTGAAACCAGTGAATAACATTAGTAAAGATTGAGCTTTATTGTATGTAATCATTCCAATCAGAAAATCTGGACTATAGATTACAACAAATCCGTACAATACCAAAATCTCCACCACCGATTCAACCCTCATCACATGGAAAGGATAAAGTGAAACGGACTACGTAGCTACAAGTATTAATTGATAATTTCAACTATTTCTCTCTTTCTGGTCTTTTAAACATATCAGACTGTATGTGCAGGAACGAAATCTTCCTTTCCACCTAGGAGTCCCGATTCTAACCCAAAAAGTTCTGACTTTAGAGAAGTACCACGAAAGTAAGGTCAGGGAGAGAATCCAGAGGCGCCATAAAAGACGCTGTTGTCAAATCAAATTGGAACGAGCCAAAAGCATAAAAAGAAAGATGCATCATAACATCAGTTTTAGTTTCTGTACCCCAACTTTGTTGTGTCAATTAGTGCTTTATGGCCCGTTCACTGCCAAATCCAAAGGGTACTAATTCAATTAGGTTGCAGGAAAGTGACAAACTACAAGCAGTTCAAGAACACAAATGCATTAATAATCTACGTTATTGTAAAGAAACAAAAGATGTGCTGATTCTAGGTAATGGCAAAGGGGAACCTTTCTTTTGGTTTCCTTTTCCACTGAAATTGGATGCATAATTCACAGATAAAAGGTCAGAATAAAACCAACTTGCAGACGAAATCTCTGTATTATTTTCAGAATTGTGTGATCAAAAGCAACAGCAGGCTTCTCACCGTACCAACCATCGCAAAGATCAACTATAAGTTGCTACTTGAAATGTCCTCGTTGTTTGACCTCTCGTAAAATATACTTCCTACTAGCAAAGGCCCTAACTAGGAGTTAAACAAGGTCAACCTACCAGTGCTTCTCGTCTACCATCTGCTAAAACAACTAGCTCACTCATGAACGAAAAGTCCATGCCACTTTCTTCACCTCCAGCATCATTGCCACTCGAATCCTGAACTTCCATTTCACCAGTACTATCAAAGTTAACAACCAGGGAAGCTCTTCTTCCCTGTAACCAATCCATAGCTCTAGTGCTCACACCCCTGCATTTCTTTACCTTGACCTTAATCAAACTTGGGCATCCCCAAGCAATAGCTTCAATACCAACATGGGAAATGGCGCATCCCCCGATACAAAGCTTCTCCAAAGCTAGGCATTTTGCAGCAATGCAGGCAATCTCCGAATCACCAATACTAAGACTCCCACAGAGCGCTAATCGCTCCAATTTTCGGCAATTGGCAGCAATGGCCGTTAAGCTCAAATGTGTAGCATTAACACCTATCAAAACCAACTCTTGTAGATTCCAACAATGCTTGCCTATAGCAATCAAACCTTCATCCCCTATCCTATTCACCCCCCACCCATCAATGCGAAGCTTCCTAAGTTGCTTACAACTCGCAGCCACCGAAACAATTCCCGAATTTGAACACTCAGCCGTCTTAACCATATGCAAAATCTCAATTTTCAAACATTTAGAGATCGCCACAAGTGCAAGATCGCTCACCTGAAGCTTCTCAAGGCGTATCTCCGTCAACAAACTGTTTTCACTTCCGATCATTCCAAGCACCTTATCCCAATCACCGAAACAACGGATTATTCTCAAAGTCCTGAGCTCTTTACATCCAACCACCAGAGGCTCAAAAATTTGGCCGTTGACAAGGTCCTTCAAACAAATTGATTTCAACGATGAAGCCGCAGCACCGGGTCTGATCAGTTCATTTCCGTTGTATATTCCTCTGAGACGCTTAATCGAGAGCTCTTCCAGAGTAGTACACTGGTCGAGAACCGCATTCATACCTTTGGCGCCAAAAGCGCATGATCCAAAAGAGACCTTCTTCAAGCTCTTACAATTCTGAGCAAGCGCAGCCATACCGAGATCGGTGATTTGACGGCAACCATGGAGTTTGAGACGCGTGATTTTACGGAAATGGACCGAGATCATCGCCAGAGCTTCATCGTCCAAGCTGAATGACTTTCTATCACAGCGAAGAGAGAGTTTGGAGACTGAATCGAATCGCTCGAACAGAGATGGAATCGACGGCAGAATCCCGGCCCTCGCGTTGAGAGATAGTCGGTATCGGCTCTGTCCTTCAACGCGCAACCACCGCTGGCAAACCAAAGAGCACCTCCTTCGGTCACCGCCGGCGAGGAACTGGAACACGTAAGCCAAACACTCGTCGGGAATATCCTTTGTGTAGTCACCGTGACTAGAGATCGCAATCTCATCCGCGAACACATCGTCGGAAACAACCACCGGAGATAATGACACAGGGCAATTATTGACGGTGGAGGCAGACTGGCCCATGACAGGTGGGACGATATACACTCGCCGACACGAGATTAACAAAGAGTAAAGGCTTATTAAAAATAGCTCCGAGGGAAGGATAAGAAATCGAAGAGATGATTTTATAAGCGTGTGGGTTTAGGTTTTGGCTGGAGGGAGAGGGACACAGCGTGCGTGTCCTGGTGGCAATCGTCTAGCCGCCCACCTGCAGTGGTGGAGGGGCAGTGGATTCCGGGATATGGAGTTGTGGGACCTACTACTTTGTTATCAGAATACATCATCTGAAACGGTTACGGATTATCCGGACGTAGCTCCTGATTTAAACGTGTGAGCATGATTAGATTAACATTATCCCCCCGCATTAATACGGGATGGAATAACTGGTGCTACTCTCTTAAATACTATATCTCATTGCTGATGCCTGATGGTATAGAATAGAGTAGAACCAGATTAATCAAAATAAAAGATCTGTTTTTTTTTTTAATTACAAGGAAGGAAAACAAAAGAAATTACAAAAGCCTTCGACAGAGACTAACCCTAGTCATATTCTTTAGAACGATAATGGCACACAAGGTACACTTTCAAGACTGATAATCTCGATACTAAAATTAACTGCAAAATTAGCAAGCCAATCTGCATAACGATTTCCCTCTCTATAAGTATGGCGGGTAAAAACAACTTAATTTTGGGTGAATAATTCGTTGATACCCAAGACGAAGGGGTTAAGCGACATTGCTTGGGGTGTTGCATCGAATAGAAGATTCTTGACCACAAGAGAATCAGCTCGAGTACTATGTGCCGAAAGCCAAGGTCCCAAGTTAAGTTTAGTCCCAAAAACACTCCCCAAAGTTCTGTTTTCAACTAATAAAAGCACACTCTTACAGTCGCACGTGTTAAATTGGTTCAGCAAGAATTAGAATACCAGTTGATTTGAAACTTTCATGTATTGTATTAGGAAGTTTTTAAAATATAAATTAGGGTTAATTACATAAAAAAGTCTAAATTTTAGTCAATTTTTAGAAAGTAGTAATAAAATATTCAAATCTTTTCAATTATAACTGGAACTTTAAAAAGTAGTAATAAAATGTTCAAACTTTTTATTTTTTTTAATTTTAACCCGACGTTACTGTTTCCATTAAGTTTAAAAATAAATTAAATCAGATTACACAACCTCGATGACTTTATTGATGTAGTATATTGTAATGCGAGAGTAGTTTAGAGCGTCATAAGAATAAACAGAATGCAAATTGCTGAAAATATTTGAATAACAGTAGATAACGTCAGGTTATAATTGAAGAAAATTGAAAGTTTAAATATTTTATTGTCAAATTTTAAGTTTGGGCTAAAATTAAAAAACATTAAAAATTTTATTACTACTTTTAAAAGTTTTAATTATAATTAAAAAATTGACGAAAGTTTGAATTGTTTTTTTTAGTCAACTACCCTATAAATTACGTATTTCCTTTTTTCACTTATAAATTCGCTGAAATAAATAAATGATAATATCAAGCTTATGTATTTAACTTAAAATAATAAGATTATTAAAAAATGAGTTCAACTAAATTTTAGTATAAAAAATTAAAGCGACATGGACCACATAAAATATAATATTGAAATAAAATATTCAACCACATATACAAAACAAAACATCATTCGGTAAAAATTTCACTCACAAAAAGAGTCTGGAAGATTCAGGCGTAATTTACTTCTAATCGATAGAGATAGTTATAATGTGTAATATTAATTAGTTGTTATTTGAAATACTACTTCAAATACATAAGTCCTAAGGGTTATAAACAGGTATGGCAATCCGACGTCGGCCCAAAGTCAACGGGCCAAATCGGAATGAATTGATCAGGTAAGGCCATGGGATGGTACTCTTTGACCTTATCCGGTTATAGGTAGGTCAACTAAAAGTAACAAAATGATATCATTTAAAATGATATTATTTTTAAAATTTTTAAAAATAAAAAAATAAATCGAGTTACCGATAGCCCACACTTGAGTCAGGACGGCCTGAATTCGGTTCTGCCTATTGTCATTCCTAATTATAAAGCTAAGTATTGGAATACAATTAATAAAATGTGATATGTAACTATTGAAATCTTATGTAACATCTTAATAAATTAATTAATAACACATTTAAAAAATAATTAATAACATTCTTTAAATAATTTGCAACTAATAATTAAACATGTATTTTTTAAAAACTCTGTGTTATAACTAATTTAAAAAATAATGATAAATGATTTATATTTATTATTTTAATTTAAAATTTTAAAGACAGAAAGATTACAATATCAATTAATGAGGCTCCTACACGTGGCAAATTGAGCATCACAAGTTATATACAAAATTTGCCCCGCCTTACGATGGAAGTTGGGGAGAGAGTTCCGTTTTGCATCCGACTCCTGTCACAATCTGTATACCAAATTTGTCCTACGTGTCAGAAGCCGGTGAGAATTATCCTTTTTTCTCTGTTATTTTAAATTAATATTAAGTTAATTGAGTCTATTCACATTTTCTAGAAAGACGATAATTTGAAGTACAAGTAGTGTTTGTAACCAAGATGGCCCAAACTTGGTTAGGGTTGAGTTAAAACTTGGATGGGCTGGGTTTGAGATTTTAGTGGGTTTCGTACCGCATAAAATTCAATTGATCTTATTGCAAAGTTTTAAAACTTAGATCAGACGTTGAATTGAAGGTTTTATTAGTTATCAGTTTGATCGATTTGACTGGTTTGATCACCGGTTGAAACGATGTGATGTCATAATTATGCAATAATTATATTTAATTATATATAATATTAGTAATATTAAAAAAAGAAAAATATACCAAATAATATAAATTTATATACTTCTGTTAGATTTATGGAGAAAAGGTGGGTTTTACTTTTGAAAGAATAAAAAAACGCATATGCGTTTTAGAAAGAAAAAAGCAAAAAAAATCATTAAACCAGTGGTCAACCGGTTCGACCAGTTTGGTTTAACCGGTCAATTGACCGTTTCTCACCGGTTCGTACTGGTTCAATTAGAGACTGATTTTTAGGGGTTACTCGGATCTGATAGCCTACGGTCACCGGTCGAACTGGCCGATTCGGTCCGGGTTTCAAAACTATGATTGTTTGGATTAATTTTTGGGAGGTCAATAAGTACTTTTTCTTACAACAAAAGTTTATTACAAAATGAGTGTTTGTCTGTAAAATTAAAAAGCACTTCTTTAATAGATATCACTTTTTTGACAACCAAAATATAGCTTTTTAAGAAGCTCAAATTTGGAGCTTATCAAAAAGTGTTTTTTCAGGTAAATTTTTCAGATCAATTAATGAGTATATTTTTTAGTCCTTTTTGTCCTTATGTTTTACACATAATTTCTACAATACCCACAAACACATATTCTCGTTTATTATGTATTTAACTATTTACTCAACTTGGATATTTATTTTGGAATTTATATAATATTATTTGGATTTTTTTACATGTTTAAATATTTATTTTCGATATTAATTTACTTATGTTATAATCGACATAAAAGATTTGGTTAGAAATATTTTTATTTATGTTTCATATGATTTAAAATTATATAATAATTAATATATTGTGCTTTGCATATTGTTTAATATACTTTAAATAATTTTTATTATAATATAAAATATAGTTAAAATTAAAATTATTTTTTATTTTTATATCACCAAGCAATCTACTGTATGAAATTCTTTCAAAAAAAACTTTTTAAAATGACAATCAAATAATTAACTGATTTCTTAAAAAAATCTTCTCAAAAAAAATTTATAAAAAAAGCTATATTTATAAAAGCTCTACTCATATAAACTAATCCAAACATAAACTAATTCAAATTGTTCTCTTGCTTCATATAGCTTCTTCTTTGAATCAAGTGTCACCTGCAATGCTTTTTTTTTATCAAAGCTTTTATATATCTATTCATATGTTATTCACGTACTTTCTGTGGGTCGGCATATTATACATGTTTATCATGCCATGCTCGTTGAAACAATTAACATATGGATTAGTGATACATAGAAGCAGCAATTTCCTAAATAAGCATATGGGGGGTATTGTAGCTACATACCTCTGATTATTACCACCCAAACGAATTGTGAATAGGGATTGCTTCATGATGTAATCAAAGAATAATGATGATAGCAAAATGAGGAACTGATGACGGGGGCTCCACTGCCAACCTGGTGTGTTTGAATTTTGGTTCATGGGAATAAGCTCTCTCGTTATCTTTCAGCGTATCTTCCGTTAATCTTACAGTCACCGACTCCACTCACGTATGGTTTGATCAATCAATTTTACCCACCATACATCCCATGCCTCCACTGCTCCCTCCATTTCCACTTTAGACAAAACAAGAAGGTTTTGTGGCTCAAGCTTTGATTTTTAACCACACAGATCAAAAAGGATGAGTTTTCACGACTCCCGAGGACTATCAATTTCCCACATATATACGTATGTGTGTGTCTTTTTTTCGTTTTCTTGAGAGACGATAAAGATGGAGAAATGATTAGTATATAGAGACTACAGCACAGTTACACGAACCCCCCACAATAAATAGAGCGATAGTACACTCATCACTGTGCTACAGACTCAAAATCCACAAACAGACAACAACCACGGTCACTTCCGCCCCACAATCTGCTATACATCACTACTGTATTGTCTTGTTTTGTTTGCACACCTAACCCTGTCCATCTCTCTCTCTACCTGCAAAACAAACTGCAGCCAACTTTATCTTCGCACTTGTGCTTTGTGCTCTGCAGCTTATCATACTCTCAAAACTCCGTAGCCCTTTTCTTTCACCTACATGGCTGCTGCTTTCTTAGCTCTTGCTATGCTTATGTTGGCCATGACTGGCCGCGCAAGTAACCCTCGTATATTTACATTTTTCCTTTTTTCTTCTTTGTTCTTTATGGTTTTTCTTCCTTCCCGTTTTGTTTGGAGGTGCTTTGGGATGACTGGGTTGGTTTGGACTCTGAAGTTTACCTATTTTCTTCTCATGAACTGCTACAAGTTATGATCTTTTCTTGTTTCTGACACAAACATTCTTGTTAATAGTCACTTTTCTCGTGATAAACCATTATTAGTAGTATTTCCTTCTGTCTTTGGCTGGTTTTTGGGCAATGCCGTACTATATGTTTAATGCTGGAAATTTTGGGCATGAAACCAGTTTGCTTTCCTCATCTTCTGCAATTTATATTGCCAGTATTAAAGGGCTAGCGGAGTTTGCTGCTTCTATCTCATTGTTATTTATTTAAGTAACCATAGTGTTTCGTTTACTTGAATCTACTCCATATTTACTGAAGAAAAACTTCTTCTTAGGTTGCACATGGTGTGTTTGCAAGGATATGCCCGACTCAGCCCTCCAAAAGACGCTAGACTATGCTTGTGGAGCTGGGGCTGACTGCGCTCCAACACACCAGAATGGTCCGTGTTTTCAGCCCAATAGTGTGAGGGCGCATTGCTCTTATGCTGTCAACAGCTACTTCCAAAAGAAGGGTCAAGCTCAAGGCGCTTGCGATTTCTCTGGCACTGCCACCATTTCTACTAGTGATCCTAGTAAGTTGCTTATTAAGTCACTGATGAACCCATTTAGAACACAGTTTCTTGATAAAGAGGCACTCATTTCGTGTTTGTGTGTCTTGAATGTAGGTTCCAGTGGCTGTTCTTTCCCTGCTACTAGCAGGTAATAATTTTTTTTTGTTACCATTTATCCTTTTATTTTTTTTTTCTTTCTCTAGATTGTTGCTCCGATTTTCCTCTGGATAAAAGCCTGTTTGTGTTTCAATTATATTTGTATGGCATTTAAGTTCTGTTTCCTTTTCTAGCTATAAATGTGTGTCAGATCATCAGCTCAGATCTGAAATCACTTTTAAGATTGTCTCTACTGGTGCAGTGATGCTTTTTTATTTTAAAGTTCTGAACGTTTTCACTTTCTTGGTTAATTATGGGGCCAAACTCCATTGTCTGGTGGAGTTAAACTGTCAAAACGCTTGATTTTCTTAATGGCTATTGGCATTCCCATGTTGTTAAAGAAACTCCGCCATCCAGCAAAAAAGCTAGGGCCTTTGCATTGGATCGGTAATTGGGAATGTGAAACTCCCAGATTCCCCGAAGCAGAATGGTTTATTCCTTCAAACGAAGGAATCATGTGTATATGTACGTCTTAAGGAAGTATGGATATTTTTTCTAGAAAAAAGAAGTATGGATTAACTTTTAGTTCATTCTTAACATCATGATGTTGCCGATGCTAAAGTAAGATAGAAAGCACGTTGAGTATAAAATTGTACAGATGCCTAGTATCCTGTATTAGCTTCATAAGATTTACTCCATGTAGTTCTGTGTAAGTACCTTTATATAGTTGCTGTAGCTTACAGCCAAAATCATTTGATGGATGGTTTATCACAAGCAGTGAGAAATTAGTGGATAATTACCTCTTATGTGGCCCAGATATGGATCAAAAAAGAGGAAATGTAACAGCATTTGATTATAGACTAACTTTTGCATTTAAAGCCTTTTTTTTTTCTTTTGAACAATGGCTTTAATAGTGTCTTTTTGGTCAAAAAGAGAGTTTTGAAATAAAGCAGTTGTCAAGGAGTTTGTTTCACATTGAGTAGCATACTGCATAGTAAAGTGGGGTACATTACTTAGTGAAAGTGATTTTTCATTAGTAACTTGGCGTTGGGATGATCAAATTTTGGAGATTTAACCCAACTTTTTGAAAATTGGGGGATTTTGGGAACTACAAAGGTGTGTTTGTACAGTTCTGTAGGGTCCCATGAACGCCAAAAGAAAATTATAGTGGTTTTGGGAAGTAAAATGTTTAGATGTTATTTGTGAGATGATACGATGAATGGGAGTATCTTGCTCCAGATTGCAATTCAACGTTCAGTTTGGCTTGGAGCTATGCAAAGCAAAAGCAAGTCTTTTGTGCACCGCAGAACATGAGGCCAGATGCTGGCTCCTATGTATTCAGGACGAGTTTTAAAACCCATTTACTGCAAGTGAGTAAAAGATAATTGTTGATTTTATTTATGGAAAATGGACCATTCAAGCACCTCCATCCCACAAGAATGTTTAGATTAGTTCGACATTGTTTGCTGCCATATATGTGGAAAGGTATTATTAGATTGATGATGTTGGGTAATACTGAGCATATGGCTCCATGTCCCTGGGACGGGAAGTTCAAACTGCCTCCTTTACCAGGAACCACATATTGGTGGAATCTGCCTTTTAATGTGAAAGTTGATCAACTATAGGGACTTGCTTGTATTGACCTTGTGTTGGCATCCGAGTCAAGCTTAGGGCCCTCGCAGGAGGAAAATCAGCTTCAAGGCTGACTTTGATAGAACTACGGGAAGTGGAAAGCCCTTTTCAACCATCAGCGAGAATGAAGAAAATGGAAAGAAAGTCAAGGCCGGTTCTAGTGCTAAGGGCATGCTTAAAGAAGCGAGTTACTCTTAGACTTAGAAAGGTAGCGAAGGGGCGGAGGAGAGGATTGAAAAGACACTCGACTGGTTGGAGAGGAAGAGGAGATTACTGCGGGTCAGCCAGACCCTTTCTTCCTAAGACTATAAAGAACCCCTCCATAAACATTATTAATATGCAAAAAAAAAAGCAGAGGGTGGTCGTAGATCAGCTCTCCCGTAGGGGAGAGGAAGGGAAGAAGGGAAGCGACTAGCTGCTTCTGGCGAAGCTTTTAGCATTAGATAATAGGCATTCTTGTATGATTGTATGGGTATGGTAGGAAGACTCCTTTTTAGGCTGACCAAGGAGCGATAGCGAAGCCAAGCTGTACAAAGGCGAGCAGCCCTTATAGCAATAGCAAACGGCCTACTTATAGCCCTTTCCCATTTATCGGGGACTTCAACGAGCCTTACAAGCTCATAAAATGGCAATGATTATACTCAGACAGTGGAAATGATGCACCTGTATTCAGCAAATGCTCTATGTTTGAAATTAGTACATAGGAAGTTTTCTGTCTTGCAAAGGGCTTCCAACATCTGCCAAGCTCCCTACGGTCCTACCAGTCGTTTTCTGTGTTTAGAGATCTATGAAATTAATCTGAACAAACCTAAAGTTTCTCTCAAACAAAACCCGATGTCTTGTTTTCTTGTGTGCCATGGTATCAACTGTATTATGTTGACTTGTATGTTTCTTCTGTGCTTAATTTTGACAATCTTGTTGAACTTCCCACGTTAATGCATTTCCTCAGTTGTTTTCTTTTGTTATGAAGGATTAAGGATTATATGTTGTCTGTTGCTTGTTTTCTTGCTACAGCGCCGCAGGCTCCGGCACAACATCTACAACTCCGGTTACCCCGACAACTTCAACTCCAACTACTAACATACCCTCGAACACGACCCCGTCTACCACCACACCGACAACAACAACTCCCTACACTACAACTCCTTCAAATGGAGTTTTGGGAGGATACGGGTCGGGTGTCAGTCCAACAGGAGCTGGAATCAACACAGACGTGAGTTATGGTGGGGTGAGACTACATTATAATGGCTTGGTTTCTGTCTTCACAGCCCTCTCGACTCTAGGGTTTATGCGATTGTGGGGTTGAAAGGTTGGCCATGATAGTTGTTACAGTGGGGTAGAGTGGCCACCACTGATGCTGGATATCAATGTTCGTATGTGGCTATGTATTTGCATTGCATGTGGATTCTGTTGTTTATCAGCGATAACTATCATAGCTTAAGTTCCACGTTTGTTTCTTCTCCAACCTGGTTGGCTAAAAGATGGCTTTGATATTGTGTTGCTGTTGATGGGACAACTTTCTAATGTGTACCTTTTCCCTTTGTTTTGTAAATCTAGATTTAGATCTAGAGAGCAGTATTTATTAATGTGCGAGAGTTATGTTCTGTCTCTCGTGTTCTTAGTTTAGTTGTCTCCAACAAAATTGCATTTTGTGAAATTTGCAATCCGCATGATTTCACACCATAAAACCAAGTGAAATAGTCCATTAGATTTATATATTAGTTTTTTTTCTTTCCTTTTTCAATATGGGATATATGTGGGTATTATTAATACTCTTTTTTAAGTGTAATTGGGACTGAAAATTTAGATAGATAATCGAAAAATTAATAATTCGATATTATGTGAAATTAGCAATGAATTTATGGGTTAGATTATACATAAATTTAAGTGAGGGTTTATTTTAAAACTAATTGATTATAAGTGGAGGAGGTCGATAAATTTATATATTAATTTTTTCTCTTTTCTTTTTTAATATAAGATATTCACTTGGGAGTATTATTAAATACTCTTCAGTGTTTGGGTTAAATACTTCAAATTTAAAATTGTTGAAGGATAAGCCGGTACATATATTACTTTTCTTTAGACAAACCTAATAAGGAATGTTTCTGATTCACGGAAGGTTTACCAGAAACAAAGTGGGGATGGATGAAAAAATGTAAGTGAAAGAGTGAAGGGGACAGCTAACGTCTTTTATGGAGTATTTACTGCCGTGTCAACTTCTGGACATTCTGAGTGGACATGTAAACCAAAATCAATCCTGGAAAATCTCCGCACTGGCCCTTCTCAGAGTTTGCCAGATCATGTACAACAAAAGTAGAGTGATGAATCAATGAAGTTTGACGAGCATGAGCATTATAGGATAGGAGAGGTCTAAGGATGCTAGCACGGGCTGCATCAGAATCTCCACGTAGGTAACACGTCACATCACATTCTGCTTTTCTTCCTCCGATCAACACGGGATCACATGAGATTATTTATTTTCTTTCTCGCTCCCTCCCTCCCTCCCTCCTCCTCCTTCTCCTTTGCTTGTTCTTGCCGTCCAGCTGTTTCTGTCTGATTATTCCCATTTTGCTATTTCGTCGTCTTTTTTTGTTAATGAGAATCTCCCATTGTCTTACTTTTGTTTTTACTTTTTTCTTCTCTTCTGTTTGTGCTGCACTTGGCCTGAAAGATTCTACGTTTCAATTTTTTTCATTTTAGTCCAAATTTTCTTTAGCTTTTGTTTAATTTTTAATTTTTACCTCTTTATTTACACGTGAAATATGATGTATAAAATTTGAAAAAATACTTTAAAATACCTTAAACTCTAAAATCCTTAACTCCTAAGCACTTTAAATTCCTAAAATCAATGCTAGCTTTTACTCTAAGAACCAGATGCTTTATTTTTATTAGAGTGTTCTAATTCTGTGATATTTAATTTTGTTCACATATTTATATAGACTTTTCATAAATATCTTGATAAAATTTAATATAATAAGATGGTAATTGATTAATTGAAACAGATGATCAATTTTTCTATCTCTATGCAGATGATCGATGTTCCTCACTCTTAAGTCTTTGTTATTGTGCCGTCATCATACCATCCTCATACTGCATTAGATCCGTTACCACACCATTGTTGTATCGTCTTCGTCTCTTATATAGGGATATGATTCTCTATCGCATTTTTTATGTATCAATTCTGTCCCATTTGATCTCAACTATAAGATCAAATAGGACAGAATTAGTACATGAACTATAAGATCAAATGGGACAGAATTAGTACATGAAAAATAAGATAAAAGATACGAGGGATCTTATATGTAGCTTTGAGTCTAATTAGAGAGGTTATTTATGATAAAGATAAAAAAAGAAATTTCTCAAATTTAGTCTTTTCATTCTTAACAAAGGATAGTCCTTAAATTAAGATTTTTTGCTTTTATTTTTTACTTACCTTATTTACAGCAATTAGCCTCTTATAATTTTGTTTTTCCCTTTTATAGAATTGACTTACACTTGCTTATATATACCGTAATGTTCCTAGTAAAAAGTGAACTGCCGTTATTTCCCTAACAATATATCTTTATGGTATTAAAGCTGTCTTTATTGGAATTTTAAACCTTTCTTTCACATCTCTGTCTTCTTATCCTATTTTCTTCTTCTTTCTTCAAGGACCAAGCACCCACCACGGACATTTGTAAACTAATTAAACAATTTATATGTGTATTAAGATTAATGTCTAAAAATATATCATAATATAAAAATGTCAAAGCAATTTTGATTAATCTTATTATATATGACTTTTTTTTCTGTATAATTTAATATTTTTATCATAAAATATTCCAATTATATACAAAGTATATATTTGATATTTATTCTATTAGAGTACAATCATATTAGTTTTTCATCATAACTAATTATATTAATAACATTTGTAAATTATTTTACAAAGTATTATTCCACTTAAAATCAATAATAGTTATGAACAATGAACATAATTACTTTATTTATAAGTCAATTATTTTCATATAATATATTTTATATCTAATAATCTTTATCTATAATAAGTTAAAGTGGTATATGAAAAGTTGCTCACAAATTACTATTCATCATTATATCTTATCATCTTGCTTTTAAAAAGTAGTTTATGTTTTTAAATTAGTTTTGTTGAAGGTGTAATGATTGGACTTTAAATTTTTTTTCTTTTTTAAAATTTTATAAATATACAAGTAATTTTTTAAATGAGTTTTTGATATGAAATCCGTTTATTAAACTTATTATCTAATAAGTACTCACTTATTTGTTTAAATATTTTTATATTTTAATTTATAAGATTGATTACTTTTTATAAAAAAAATATAATACTTACTAGTCATTTTTTATGCTTCATTAATGTTTAGTTTTAATAGAATAATAAATAAAAACAACTTAGGAATAATATATAAATATAGTATAAATAGGCTTCCATCTTTGAAGGAAAATCATAACTCCTAGTACTACCCAATATTATTATTGGTTGCTTCCTTTGTTGCTGATGTTTTCAGGTAATTTGGCACCATTAGCTTATTTTATTGTCAAATGCGTTCTTGCTGGAAAGAAGAAAGAGTCAAATAGTGTAAGTACACATTTGGAGCGTAGGAGTGTACGTGGACATTCTGTGGCAAGCTCTCAGAATCGATGTTGGTGGGCACGCTATGTACGATTTAGTTCACACATGTTTCGTGGGCGCAGGGGTGGCTGTTTGCGCCCCTCAAATCCTCTGGCGGTTAACATGTACTTTTTTTTATATTTAAAATAAGTGTAATTTTAGAAAATTTTTAATTATTTAAAATAAGAATCATTAGTAACTTTTTATGTATATTTATAATTTTATTTTCAAAATTATCCTTTAATTTCTCTCACATCTTAATTACACAGAATACATAGATTATATTTTTAAGGTACTTTAACATCTAATTAATAAGGGTATATTAGACATTTCATTAATTTTCTTAATAAGTGTGCATTCCTCTAAAACGAAACTTATTTTGAATAAGAGGGAGTACAAATTTTGTAATAATCTATCTCAACCATTTATTTACACGAGTCTTGCTTACGATTCTCGATACCACCCCTGCAATTCTCAATATCACCTCTGTGCCCTCTTTATCTTTTTTATTTATAAGATAATTGTTCCTGATTTTTAGTATTATTGGGTGTTCTCTTGATCTTATTTATTCATTAATATTTAATGGATGAATGAGATAAAGAAAGTAGAAGATGGTATTGGAAATTAGAACAGAAGATTTGATCTCGTTTTGTTACGGGACAATTAAGTTTGACGAGTTAGCTTATTATGTTATTTTTGTAAATTTTTTAAAAAAGTTTAATATTATTTTTAAATATTTAAATTAATTATTTTAAATAAAATACACGAGACAACTTCGAGGAGAAGTTTCAAGGTCCAGCGCCATATTCTGAAAACTGCAAACCAACAGTACTCTTTCCATCAAGTTCTTTTCATTTTGGCTCGTCTTTCGTTAAAGACCAAGGGACCAAATGAACGAAGAAATTAAAATCACAAACCACCAAGTACCACATCAAGCTCACACTTTGATGACGACCCAACTGGTGTTGTGAAAAACCCAAGAACTCTCTGTGCATTCTCTCCATTTTTGTTTCTGTTTCTCTCTTCTTCTGCATTCCAACTATCAAACGCTTTATATGGAACTTACCTAACTATTTTCTGCCTAAAGTGACTGTAATGACGTTGCTTTATTGTTGTTTTGCGGAACTAGGATTCTCTCAGTCAAGTGAAGCTTTTTCAATATGCAGGTGAAACGTTGTGAGATATGTGGTGGTGTTGGTGATCAAGAGTTTATAATGACTTGCTCAGCATGTGGAATAACCCGTGAACACGTGTAAGATGCTATATCCATGTTTCTTGGCCTGCCTTCTCGTTTCCACCTGCCTGCCTATTTTTCCCCATGAGTATCTGTGTGCGATACTCGGTGTGATTTGTCATCTTTGTACATAAATTCCTTCATTTTGGATTTTACTTGATTGACTTCTTGTTCTCATCTTTTGTGGATATTAACTTGGATAGACTTCTATAGGTTGAAATGGTTGTGGTTAGGTTTGATTTATAAGGCTTATGGTTCAAATTATTGCTTGTTTTACTACTCCTATAAAATGGGCGGTCCAAAGTTTTTCTTTTGTCATTTTGTGTTAACATGCATCTATTCTCAGTTAATTGTTCTGTTTTGTAGTGTGATGAAACATGCGGATTGTTTCTAAGTTTGCCTGTTTTGCGTACTTCTCAGTTATTGCATGTGGAAGTTAAGATTCAAAATCCCAGACGTATGGATTTGCGATGAATGCACGTCTAACAATAACATTTCTTTACCGGAGCATGGTGAGAAAGAAGGGTTGAAGAATTCCTACAATGTATTCGAGAATAATATGGATAAAGGCATTAGAAAGGGCTTTGATGATTCGATTGGAAACAAGCACTTGAGAAAGCCAAAGACTCGCAGGGTGAAGTTTCTTGATATTAAAGAAGTCATGAGACTGAATTCTGGAGCCACAAAAAGACAATCACCATTAAAGACTAATTCTGTATACAAACATGGTTCTTCAAATCTCACTTCAAGGTACCCCCATCCAAAGCCAAAGGCTAGAATTGTACCTGCACATCTAACAAAGCCTGCAAGTGGAACAACACAATTGACTAGTGTAACCACTCCACCAGTGCCGCAAATGATTAAAGGTAATATTGTAAGCTGTCTTTTGTGTTCAATTTCTACATACAAAAGGTTGTTGAATATAAAATCTTGGAACGTCATTGCATTTCTACGATATCAAACATTTTGTTCTTGATTCTATTGGGCATAATGATGGTGAGATTCTAGGATAAGAAAGTATGTAAAATTGGAGATGAAAACCAACGTACAAAGTCTATTAATGTGAATAGAGAAGTTGTCAATGTTTCATGTAAGAAACTACCATCTAAAGTAGTTGACTTGAAATTAAATCATCTATAACATATTGTTGGTTTGCATGCCCATTTATTCCACGCTCTACCTGACAAAGTTTATGTTATATTTCCATTCTGTTTTCTAACATGACTAGATTGAAGTTTGTCTAACTTGGTGTTTTGGCATTCAATTTGTAATACTCCTCTTCCCACGGGGTTAGGGTGGGGGAGGAAGGAGTGGAAGTGGATATCCAAATTCCAGGCATTCAAATTAAGTCTATAGGTCATATTTGATATTTCTTTTTTGATGCCTAACTTGTCTGCTAAAACTGTAGTATTCTATGAGGGATGAGAAACAATCACGTTTTCCATTCATTGAAGGAAATGTTATGTTAGGACCAATGTGGTTGAGGATAATTCAGGAAGGGGGGAGAATAACAGAGACATAAATAAGCCTAGCATATGGAGAGTATACTCAAGGAGAAAGAAAGAGGGTGCAGAGAGGAGTGAGTGAGTTAGTTAGTTAGTGGCTGAGTTGGCACAAGGGCTGGGTTGTAACAGAATGGCCTCAGTGGGTAGTTTTGAGGCAAAGAGGGAGAGGGGAGAGGGGATTGGAAAGTAAGAAGAGAGATATTGTAGACAGAAAGAATTTCCTTCTTTCTAGGAGCATTTTAGCTCTAGAAAGAATGTCTTGTGGAATAACCCTTGTAATAGCAGTAGAGTGCCTTTTATCTGTTCAATAACATACACTTTCTCTAGTTTATAAAGCTAGAGTTCTATCATGTTCAGATGAACTGTATTCTGTTTATATAAGCACATATGGGTATTTGACAATTTTCACTCATTAATCTCAATGCCTTGTGCTACAGTAAGATCGTCTCCTATCACTCCTGCAGAGGAACACAGAAGGAAGAAACAACAAAGAACCGACTCAATTATAGCTAAAGGTGTCAAAATATATGAACTTAATATACCTTCAAACAAAGTTGAAAGTTGCAATGCCGATGCCAAGAAAGCTACAAACAAAACATCACAGAAATATTCTGAGTTAGTACATGGTACCATGATCATTGATATAGTTGATGGAATTTTTTTGATATTTTACTCAAACCTGGTCAAGTTCTATGTTATGGCTGCACCCTTAGTAATTGAGTGAAGTCTTAGTGAATTTTAGAAACTCATCGTGTTAGAATATTAAGCAACTTGTACGTATTAGTTTAATATATTATGGTTGACGTAAGTTCATATTTCGGTAGAACTTGTTAGTTGAAGCTCAAATCTAGGTAGTAATTGTTATTATTTTTTTCTACTAAGGGGTGTAGTCATCATATTATGTGAATTTTCTTTTCTTCTGATAATTTTGGTACATCCTTTTGGTCATTTTTGTATAATCTGAGGTTAATCAGCTTATTTTACTTGCATTCTTCCCCTAAATTAAGTTTTTAAATTGTGATAGATACTCTAAAGGTACAACCAAGAGTAAACTGTTGGTCTTGTAAATGGGATGAGAAAATTGAAGCTAATGCCTTCTTATTTGCTTTCTTTTAGTGAATACTGATTTTGGTATTTTGATGAGTATTTGCAAAATATAATTGTAGTTTTCCATGAATGCATTACTTTTGTGATAATTGGCCAGAAAAAACTGCCGGTCTAGCTTCTACTGGGAATTCTCGTATCAAGAAGCTAAACATCACTGTATCTGCTAAGGAAGGTGAAACTGCATATACATGCATAGACATGGGAATGGAGAAAGAATTGGTGATTTCTACCCCGAATTTTAGTTCAGGCAAGGCATTTTTTTAGTCTACCTATCTGAGAGTTGATATTTTGGATACTATAGTTGAGTAAATTGATGTTTTTGGAGCTTTGAAAGGAAGAATTTATATGTTTTTTTGTTCAGTCTTCCTTTGTACTGTAGTAGTAAAATGAAGTTGGTTGCTAAAAATAACAATTCGATATAATTCCTAATTTGGATCTTCACCAGCAATAATTTGATTTGATGACTAATTAGTCAACCTATTATACCCTCTTTTGCTTCTTGTATACAGCTAGTAGCTCAAGCACCATTGCTGACGCAAAGCACCTGGATGTTAATCAAGGAGATCTGCTGTCTATTTTGCCCAAGTTACATGTTTATCGTCCTTGGTTTCCTGCTTTGCATGCTACTTGGAAGTGCGTAACTTGAATCCTGATTACAGTAGTCTTCGACAGAAAGAGATATTATTTCTGGGAGACCCTATACTTTTTCTGCTTTGACTTTATAAATTCCAGTGGTTCTCCATGTATTAGTTGGCATCTGTTGTTTGGTATCTAGAATGGAAAAGTTGTAGTTATGGAATTAGAGTTTCTCTTAAGCACGAGTTTTACTTCTATTTATCTTCATCATGAAAATTGACAATCACTACTTTTAAGTCCTTAAAATGTTTTTACTCCTATTTATCTTCGTCATGAAACGTACTCAATAATTTCAAGTACTTTAAATGTGACCATTAGTGATCCTTCTTTGTACTTAGTTTTTACTCCTATTTATCTTCATCATGAAAATTAACAGTCAATAATTTTAAATCCTTTAAATGTGACCATTAGTGATCCTCCTTTGTACTTGATTTTCACTTCATGAGTAGTCAGTCTCTTTGTTAACCACATGATGATTTAGCTAGGGGGTGAGCTTTGAAGCAACTGGTAAAGTTGCTCCTTTGTGACCATAAAATCACAGGTTCAAGTCACGAAAACAACTTCTTTGTAAAAATATAAAGGGAAGGTTGCGTATATTATAACTCTCTCTAAATCCCTGCAAAGCGGGGAGCTTTGTGCACTGAATACATTGACTTTATGATGATTTAGTTTTTTGGACTACAAGTTCATAATTTGTGATTCGAAAATAAATTGCTTCCAAATCCTCTCAGTCCTCTTTGTAGCTACAATTTGGACCAAAGCGCTTTTAAGGTTTTCTTTTAATGTTATTTTCTCCATCTATCTTCCGACAGTCCTATGAGGCCAGGAGCCATGCTGCCATGTCTAGGAAGCTCCTTTTGTTGGCCAAAAATCGAAACATATTATGCTTATCAAGCAATACTTTAATTGTTTTAGTCAATATATAATTTCCGTCACCTATTATGCTTCCTTTTCTGTAGGGGAGGCTTCAAGTTCTATCCTGATGGTCAATTTTATTGTGGATTTAAAGCTCAACCTTCATCCAGAGTACACAGGAAGGCTTACAATTTTTCACTTAAGATGCCTAAAGTCCTTCAGGTTCAGTTGGTGCCTCAACAGCCTGTTTTGACACATCTATTCCATTGTGATTATCCAGAACTTTATGACATCGCACTCTATTTTTCCTCTTCTTCATCCATTGAGAGGTATATCAGTTTTTAGCATCATTATATATTCATTGTGTTTTAATTTTTGAAGTTTTTGGAGATTTGTTGTTAACTTTGATATACACTCTGGAACTCATATTAGATCTGAAGAGACCCTGTTTGAGCTTATGAAAATGAAGAACTCAGTGATGATAAGCTGTATTGATGATGTGGAGTTGCTAATTTTTACATCTAACCAGTTGCATTTCGACTCACAGAGTGAGCTTTCTTTCCTTATATAGTTTTCCTGGTCCTCTATGTAACAGGCTTCCCAGAGGCTTCTTATTTGATGTCTCTAATTTTTTTTATTAGTAATAAATGATGGCTCCTTTAGATATTGTCCTCATCATTAAGTTTAATTCTGGCATTGATGGATGACCTAATTGTCACAATCCATGTGCTCATTAGTTCATTGTAATCTGAGAAGCTGGAGTAAAGAAAGACTTTGGCAGTAGTGTGTGAAGAGAGAAGAGAGAAACTTACAATCAAAAGGAAAATTAAGAGAGGTTCTGAGAGTGTATCATTTGTAGAAGGAACATAAGGTGGATAAGAGAAGGCTGCAATCATCAAATCCTTGGATATAAATCCCCGTTTCCTAATTTATGACTTTCCCCTTGGTTGTATCCTCATATATCTTATCTCTGTATGCACGACCTTGATTTTTTAATATGGTGCACTAAGAACTTCAGAACTCATGATACCGATTTGGATAATAATAAACACCTCAGTTTTACTTACTTTGAAAAGGCGTAGACATTGAAATTGCATGTATAAGCAAGGAAGAGAAACATTGCTTTCTAAGTAGCTGTCGGAGTTCGTAAAACCCCTTCCAACCCACACACACACACTCACGATAAATGATGGGAAAGAAAAGGACTTTTGCTTCTTAAACTGCTGCTGGAGTTATGTGGCAGTCCATATAACGTTATGTGTAGCAGAATATGCAAACCAAGTGAGTATATTTTTCGGAACATCTTCCTTAATCTGATGCAAAATCTTCTTCTTACAGCTTTTATGGCAAGGTCGAGCATGAAACATTTCTTATGGGGAGTCTTCCGTCACGCAAAAGGTCACCGATTACTTTACAAGATGCTTGAACAACAATCTTCAATACTTTCTTCTGTCAGATACAAAGAGTCTGAAGGTGCAAACACAGATTGCTGCGAGTATGAAGATATGAAACTTGACTTGGAAGGTAGAAAGCCTATTGGGAGAGTTGATGTAGTTGTTCCCAAACACCATGAAGGCAAGTCTGGAGAGCCTGAAAAACTACCTGTTGATAAGTTGGAGACTTTACACAGCATTGCATCAAATGCTCTAAGGGAAATGGACTCTGAGCTTCAAAAGTTTCGGCAAGTGTCTTATAATACTGATACAAGGATCTCCTATATACCTCCAGAAGTTGTTCGGAGGATTAACCCCACCTTGCCTTCTGCTGATCATTTACAAAATTCACTTGGTAGACTTTCTGCAGATACGGAGAAAGCTGATATCCCCCCAGGTTTTGAGGACAAGCCGAGGGCAATGTTCAGACACTGAATATTTTGAACATTCTGGGTTTAGTTACTTTTTGCCATTAGGATTCGACAATCTAGACATTAGTCATAGAATTCTGGAGTTACTTTCTTTTGGTGTACAGGTAAAGACTTGAAGAAAGATGTATCCAGATAAGAGTGCAAAGGCTGTACACGTAGTATTTAGTGTTTGCTTAGAGCTCTGATGATTTGGGATATGCTTGTAAAGCAACAGACTTCAACTGCTAATTCATCTCCTTACCAACTACATTAACTCCTTGTCTTCTATTGGATACAGTTTTGTGTGACATCAAATTTATTTCCCCGCACAGCCAAGTGAAGTGATACATTACACGATCAGTGTTATATAAACCTTTTCGCTTCTTAATTTCTCATTTTGTGGTTTCTTTCATCATATTAATGGCAAGAACATTGCCAGAAAGTTAAAAGTCAAAATTTTGAGTATGCTTATGCTCAAGGGCTCTTCTGATCTTGCAATTAATGTTCATAAATTCCATAATTGCTTAAGCTAGAGCATTTTTAAAATTGGACTAATCTAATGGTAGTAGGTGTTTTATGGACTTCTTCTGGATGCAACGAAATAGAACAAGATTATCTAAGTTCTCGTGCAACAATCCAGTTTAAGTTTGTTAAAGTCTAATTTAGTTGAAGTTTAAGTCCGTCAAAGTCTAATCAATCTTGTTTCGAGATTATCGACCAGCAAATTCATTCGCCTTATGTCACTCGGGCTTAAGTGTTTCATTTATTTTTAATATACAAGCATTTAGCACAACTCAATAAAATGAAATTAACAAGAAAAATACAACAAACTCAACATTTTATTGATTGATTTTTAATGGTCATTCAAAATCTTCGTACTTGAAACTCTCGACAAGAATTTTCTTTGAAAGTTCTCAACTCTTTCTTTTAGATGATTGAATGTACTCTTGCTTACTTAGTAAATGAATTATAATAAATGTTTTTATATAGACTTATAAGAAACTAGAAATCAAGTGCGTTAATATACTCACTTTCTTCATCAAACCATCAAGTTAGTACAGAGTTAACAATTCTTCCACTAACTCTACTTAGTGGATAGTCATACCTTTCTTATCACTAACTCTACTCAACATATGAAAGATGTCCACTTTGTTCTCATATCATCCAACTTCTTTTTCACTACTTAGAATAAGTGCGCCCACTATGTAAGGCAATATTCTTACTTTCTTTATCCACTATTTCATGTTCTTTATCATAAGTCACCACATTATCATCTCTTGAAAACAAGTTCCTTGATGAGCCTTTAGTTAGTCATCTTGAGACATCTTTTTCTATGGTCTATCTAAGCATATTTATAGTGCAGTCACATTGCTCCAAGACCAAAGTTTGGCGACAATTCGAGTCATCGTATAATAAACCTTACATATTTACTTATTCTTGAACCTTCTCGTCAAGGTTAAATGCCTTTGCATGCTTTCATACTTAACACGATTTAGTAGCATAATTCATGTTTGATCTCACATTTAAATGTCATCCAACGTTGAAGATTTATGCTAGTACACACCAGTGTATGTCAATATTCACCTACTTAAGCTTTCATTGACATCATCCATTTATCTCACCTACTTGCAGGTCTTTACCTTATTCTTTTGTTAGCATATCATCTATATGTCAACTTGAATGCTAAGCATCGATCAAGGCTTACTAACACTTGTGCGTTTTTGTCATTTAAACTTTAGGGACTAACAAAACCACTCTCATCAAAAGAATTTGATGACTTTGTCGAAATAATTCGTGAGCACTTCTTTTTAAGATTTTTCCTCGAAGACTCCTTAGGTAAATTTTGAAGACAAAAGAAAATCTTAAGAATAGAGCTAATTGAAGAAAATATCACAACTTAGATGCAGGGGTTGAAGAATTGAATTTGCCATATTCATCAGCAAAATTGAATGAGGAATACAAAACTAGAGAATAGAGATCATCGTGTGCCAGAGGGTAAGAGTAAGGAGGGAGTATACGATGGTCACCATAACTTCCAACATGATTTCATAAGATCAAATTTCCTATTTTAAAGTAGAAGTGTTATAAGGTTTGTAACATCAAACACGCAATTCACACCATATTTGCTTCTTCATCCTTCACCCACACAGGCATCAACACCATTTATATATGCAGCACTCTCCAAGCACTAAAATATACTCCATTTATACATGCATCCAGTTACAAACCTTAAAATTTCAGCAAAAATCATTTATACAATTATAAAACTTACTTGATTAAGCTTCTTTCTCTTCAAAAATTTGCCAGAATTTAGGAGAGCAAACAATGAATTTTGGAAATGGCAAAGCAAGAAGGGAGATAAGAAAGATGCTGCAGAAACTTTTTCTTAAGACTAAGTGTCTCTCTTTGGGCTTGACACATGCTTCCAATGTATGTGTTACATGTGTCCTCCAAGTAAAACTACCAATTGTCACTTAAATCTTTGTTCATATGTCACAATTTAATTGATCTATTTGTCACTCCATAATTGGCCCATAAATCAATATTTTTCTAAAATTCACCAAAAATTTCAAAATAATAATATGACTCTTTCAGCTCAAAAATAATTCACCAAAAATTTCAAAATATCCAAAATATCCAAAATATACTAAAATTGCCAAATTATAATTAATACACTCCAATTTAATCCACAATTTCCACTTATAAATTAAATTTTCCCAGAAATGTCAATGAATGCATATACAATTATTGTATTTGTCCAAAATGCTTATGCACAAATAAGCAAATATTCAAATATGAAAAGCATAAAATGTACTGAATTTCTTTAATATTTTAACCCATAATATGGGGTGTTACACTACCATTTAGATTTAGAGGTCGAATAGTAAAAATGACAAAATGTGTTCAATCAAACTAAAATCAACATGTTAGATTTAAGTTGATGTTTAACTCAAAATTTAGAGGTCAAATTAGTTTGAACAAAATAATGTCATTTAGTGTTATATTTATCAAAATAGCATCTTTTTCTTTTTGGTTATACTTATCAAAATAAAATTGTTTGAACTGCAATCCAATCAGACTTTAAATTACTTGAGCTCAATAATGTGAAGTTTAGACCAAAAAATTACATTTGACCCTACTGATTAGCTTTATTTTAATAAAAAGAAATTCACATATATAATCTGTTAACTATATATTAAATAAAATTTTAAATACATATTATAATATTTTAATTAAATTATTTAATAAACTAATAATTAAATTCAAATCATTAAAAAGATTAAACTTATAATAAAATAAAATTAAAAGTTTGGGCCAATCAGATTGGTCTAATAAATAAAAGACAAGTTAAAATGGAATGCAGTATACGGTTAAACCTTCCCTCGAACATCCTTCAAATTAAAGATAAAAGAAATAAAGAAAAGAAACTAAAGCTAAAACAAGACGTCATATATCACTAGAACCTCGGTGTCGGTGATAGGTAGAGAAAGAAGAAGAAGAAAAGGCCATGGGGGAGGTGGTATCTCGTGAGGCCAAGAGCAGTGTAAGGCGCGTCGGACTACTTTACGATGATCGCATGTGCAAACATCGAACTCCGGACGGTGATCCTCATCCCGAGAACCCCGATCGCATCAAAGTCATCTGGAACAAACTCCTCTCCAACAACATACCTCAAAGGTTGGTTACCAGTCTTCTTCTTCTGTTT
>JANZLC010000200.1:25086270-25097320 GCA_026413385.1 Erythroxylum gracilipes
AGTTTTAGAAACTTTAAGGGTCAATATGTGATATTTGATCTTATAAGGATTAATTAATAATTATAATTAAAGTTTGAATTTAGTTGTAATTTTAATAAAATCCAAGGATATGAAAAATTATTTTTCATATAAAAGGAAAAATTAGAAAAATGGTAGCTAGCACTTCTTACAATTTTTCCTCTCAAATTCGATTTGAGTTTTTCCTCTGAATAGATCTGTGGATATCATTACAGGCCGGAAGATTGAACGACTCATGGAATTGATAGTTTTAAAGACACGGGAAATTGTAACAAGAAATCGGAACAGGTTAGTTTTGTCAATTTCATGTTTTATATTTCTAATTTAATTCTGTTAATGTTGATTCTATGGAAAAATTTTATAATAGTTCCACAGCGCTAAGATTTGATCTTTCGTAATTTTTCCAACATGAGGTACCAAGAAGCAAACTAGCTTCAGCCTAGTTTTTGGAAATAGATACTCCCTTCTATCCAAAATAAAAGTCGTTTTAGAGAGATGCACACTTATTAAGAAAGTTAATGAAATGTTTGATATATCCTTATTAATTGCATGTTGAAGTACCTTGAAAATATAATCTGTCTAATCTGTATAATTAAGATGTGAGAAAAGTTAAAGGGTAATTTCAGAAGTAAAATCATAAACATGCATGAAAAGTCATGAACGACACTTATTTTGAATAATTAAAATCCCTCTAAAAACGACTTTTATTTTGGATAGGAAAGTATTTATTATGCACATGAATTGTATTCTTGTATATCAATCACACATTGCTCATTTCAGAATGCAAGCAATGATCGTTTCTTTTTAACTTATGTCTTACAGAAATTGAAGGGAATATTGTTTCTATGTTTTGAGACTGGAATTCTCCATGAAAAAGTTGCAATGATGATTTTCCTGCATCATCTGCATGGAGTAACATCAGGACATGAATTTAGGGAGACTTCAGCCTTCAGGAGAATCGTTAATCCGTTTTCCGCAATTTTTTTTTTTTAGGCTACACAGGATGAGATTGTTGAAGGAATACCAAATTAAATTTTGATCAATTTATCATTAGCATGAAATCATATTTGTCAATCACAATCTTTAGACAGAGAAGTACAATGATTCCGCAATCACATGTTCTTTGTAAAGAAAATGCCTCATTTCCTGGAGATGGCTTCCTTTGCAGACTGAAGGGAGGAGGCGACAGAAGCGGCAGCATTAGCCAAGACACCACCGCTGGTGTTGGAATTGGGCTGATGAGGCTGGTGAATCACCTGCACGTTTCTCACCTCTTGAAACTTCCCTGCTGATGAACTGCAATCTATCGTTTCCACCCTTTTCTCCACTTCACCTTGCTCATTCACACTGGTTGTCTCCTGCAATAAACCAATAACAGGATCAAAGGTTCATCATCATCCTAACACATGATTCGATGAGAGAAAAAGAAAAGGAAAACTGTACCTTTCTTGCTTGTGCGTTCATGTTGATTAGTCACAGTGATCACACGGCTTAACAACTAATGATTAACGAGAAAAGAATTAAAAAGAGGTTTAAATAGAACTAAATCAATGCCCAATTCTTCGGCTTCAAGAATGGTTTGACCCTTTTTTTAGTTTTAGGAACCTTGTGGCATGCAAAGTACTCCATATGGCACCATATAGCAAACAAAAACCATGCTCTTCTCTTGATTTCTGGGGAAAATGAACTACCACTTGCCTCGTTGCCCTTTTCCCCTTTTCTCTTCGGCATATTGAATATTCTTTAAAATAACAGAACAATTTGCAGTAATTACTTTTTTTATTAAAACTGAATAAATTCTGTGTTTTTTTATAAGTTAATCGATTTAATTAATAAATTCAAACCAAAAGATTTCTTCAAAAAAAAAAATCAAACCAAAAGAAGGATCCAACTTAAATGATTATGAATAAATTGATTTATTCACCACCCATCGAGTTAATTGGACATTAAGCTAAGAAAAAAATTGGGTTAAGTCCGGACCAATTCACTGCCATATTAAGACCAAACTGTCTATAAGGAGGAAGATTTACACTTCCATCAACAACTCCGGCGCATAAGATTCATGTAACCACTGAGTCTATGCCTCTTCCCTTCAAGAAATATACTCTAGACTAGAGTTACACATAGCATCATAACAGTGCTGTAGACATGAGGGTAAGAAATATGAAAAGAGAGCATTTCGGTATAACAGACGGTATCAAGATTCAAGAATACATACATTCTTGGATGAAGATCTAAATCAGTAAGTTATAAGAGGTGACCCACTGCAACGAACATCAGTAGCATCAGAAAGCCTTTGCCTTGGTGACAGTGTTGTTATGCCGACAGCATCGACATCAAGATTCACAATGCTCTTTCTCTTCTGAGCATCTGGATTCATCTTTTCTTCAGACACCTCAGCAATGGGGCTCAAGGATGCCGATTCCTTCTGCTCAAGCGAGACCATGGCTTTAGCTTCTGCAACCACTGATGCGTCATCATCTGATTCTGAGGCATATAGGATTTTCTGAATTGCTGCAACAACCTGTAGAGATAATATGATTAATATAGAAGCCATTCAATATATCTATTTAGTTGTCTTTATTAGCATGTAGAGAATCCAATCGTATTTCATGGAATAAATAAATGGCATAATTAAACAAATAAAAAGAAAAGAACAGTACTGCTAGGTTTTCAAGCTCACGGCTCTGACACAGAATCTCAATATCTCTCAGCTTTGCAAAATAGAAATCTCTCTCTTTCTCAAGACTATCGATTGATAGCTTCAACTCTGTGATCTGCATATTAGCTCATGTAAGACATTTGACATCAGCAAACAATAACCAACACTTTTTTTCTACTTGTACCTGCTCATCATACGCAGACACTGGACTAGAAGGTTTAGAAGAAGCCTTCCCGGATTGATTTGAAGTGTTTACTGAGGATACATCATTCCTCCGTGCATTGTGAGAGGACTGGGTTTTGGGAGCACCGGTGGATCCTTTTGTTGGACACACAGGTGGAGGGCATTTTTTGCTTGCTTCTTTACCTCCCTTACAAGCGTCTCTCCTCTCCAATGGGTTATAGCTGAAATTAAGAAGCATAAAGTTGAATGGCCCACATAGCATCCAGTGACATAGCAACAGTAAAGATTCCGCGATCAGCTACAAGAGAACCTACTACCTATGTTATCTGGACAAGACCAACCTTTGCTCGCATTCCACTGGAATGAAGGTAATACTATTTCCTTGACAGAAACAATCAAGTACGAAACTTTAAAGAAAGGCGAGATTATTTTGACACCTATACAATGTATTGTATTCCAAGTTCGTTGTCAACCGAAGATAATTTTAAAATTGTATTTAAATCTGAACAACAAATGCTGATCAAAGAACGGTCAACAGCAGCAACAGCAAAAAAAAACATGTTTACACTCATAACAGGAGGGTATGTAACATAAAATTCGACTCCCTATAAAAACATTGTCCACAAATCCATCCAAACAAATACAAAAATCGAACAGGCAAATTGAAAACGTAACAGTAGAATTAGCAAATTTGTAATAAGACTATCACGCTTATACTTTGATCTAACTAGCAGAAATCAGGACCACGAAAAGAGAGGTTGAAAATTGGAGTTACTTGAGTAAGCCTCCGTTAACGGTATCGCAGTAACGCTTCATCCACTGCATGAACTCCAAGTTATCAAGCGGCCTTCCCTTTATGAGCTTATTCACCTCTATATGCTGCATCGACGCAATAGTAACACCATCAAATCTCCAATATCAAATCTCGATGCATGAATAACCAGATCTGATCGAATTAAATAGGTTCGAAGGCTCACCTTAGTGATCTTTAGTTTGTTAAAGACATCTTGAAGGACCTTGTAGTTCTGGATCATCTCGTATTCGCTCTTGGCGTCAAAATTCACCTTGTGCATCGGGACAACTCCGGGATGGACAGCGTCCATCAGCTGGCACTGAACGGCGCCGGAGCAAGCCTGAAAAACACAGATCTCAGCCAATTTCTTTTCGAGATCTGCAAAATGCTAAAAGAAACAAGATTACCTCTTCGACTTTAGAGAGATTGAGTTGGAGTGTGGAATTGACCCAAGCAAGAATCTCGGATCTTCCAACAAAGTACGCCGAATCCATCTGACCGATGCTCGCTGCCATATTTGGTTCTCTTGTTCCTTCTCTGGGAATGTACAGAATATAGGAAAAGAGAGAGAGAGACCGAGACGTTAAAAAAGAGGAAGAAGAGCGGGCTCTTCTAACAATTCAAATTTGTTTTGACCAATTACCAAAGCCGTTTGAACCTTCCGGGTATAGTTATACGGGTAGGGTTTTCTGAACCGTTTTAAATGGGCTTTAAGGCCTTCTGAGCTTGCGTGAATAATAATCATAAGAAATAAATATTTTTAATATTTTAAAAAAATTATCAAACTAACTTAAAATGTAATTTTAAAATATTTCAATACCTAAAGTATCTTCAATATTAACTCTATTAATAACAACAATTAGTAAAAATTTTACTGACACATAAGATTTGAAAAGATCTAATAATATACAGTCTTATCTTTTATCAGTAGGGAGAATATTTTCAAATCTAGCATAGTTACAACTCATGGGAGATCTATGGATAAAAGTCCCAATCCCAAAAATTATGACCAGGAGGAACATGGAATTTTGTCCAAAACTTGCAAGACTTCTTTCATTGTTGGCCTCTTTTGTGGAACAGGAGAAGCACAACTATATCCTAACTTGAAACATGCCAGCAGGGCCTCCTCTTTGCCCTCCACATCAGCCCGGATCGACACATCAGCCATTCTCAATGCTCGATTCTTATCTTCGACTACAAGCCCATTATTTTCTTGGCTCAACTTGTCCACAACAGCAACTTTCCCCGTTAGAAGCTCGAGCAAGATAATCCCATAGGAATACACATCCCATTTCAAATTGGGCTTCAGGCTTCGAAACGACTCTGGTGCATGGTAAGATGACAAGGTTCTAATTGAACTTGGGCTTGGATTTGGACTTAGATTAGGTCCAATCTTAAAGTCTTGGAAGCTATCACGTGAGGTCGTGGACCTCTTACTTCCAAAATTACGGGTTGACCCACCCGTCTTTGAAGTAGTTTCACCCTTAAGAAGATTTTCAAGCCCAAAGTCACCAATCTTGGGCTCCATGTCTGGACCCAAGAGGATGTTACTAGGCTTCAAATTTCCATGCACGTGCTTCTTCTCATGTAGGAATGAAAGCCCACGAGCCACGCCTTTTGCTATCTTCAGACGGGCCTCCCATGGAAGATGACAAGGAGAAGAGCCCATTTTTCCTGTTAACAATGAAAATTTGAAAATAGTCAAACGTCAGAGTTTGAATATTTCAGCCTGGGGAACACAACCACTTCGCATAGTTGACTTCCTTCCCACATCCATTAATAACAAAGTCATAGAGTTCAGTTTCTCCTACTCGACAGTCAAACGCCTAGGTCCACGGCACATTTTAGAAAACAACACAACGTTCTGCTAACATGCGCTCAAAATAAGACGGAACTGCGGGAAGCGACGGTGCTAAACGATGATGCTCGAGATAGAGAGGATACTTACTGTAACGAGCATTGGCGAGACTTCCATTGACGACAAAATCGTAGATAATGAGCTTTTCTTCGACGCCCCAGTAAAACCCACGAATGCGAACTAGATTTGGGTGCACTAGTTTGCCTATCGCACGAACCTGGTTCTCGAAATCTCTAAACCTCTCTACAGGGTTTTCTCCGATTCTGCGAACAGCGAACATAGTCCCATCTTCCAGCACGGCCTTGTATATTATGCTCGAACCACTCGCACCGAGTATGTAGGCTGATGCTTTAAGAAGTGCTTCGAGCTCTAGCTCTTTTCCGGCGCCGTCGATGGTCACCAGTGTCCCTTCTTTGTTCTGTTGTCGCCGTTGATTCTCCATTTTTTCTGGATCATATTCGTTCTCTGAGGTTGTTGACTCGGATTCTTCTTCGTACTCTCCTCTCTTGCGTAAACACGACCATCTCGTGAAACCTCTTGATTCGGACGATGAAGTTGACCAGCTGTCCTTTGGAATGTTTGCTTCTTGCTCTGCTGTACTTTCGATGGTCTTTTGTTTCTTCAGACGGTACACGTATAAGAAGATTATAGCGAGAACGATTATTCCTGCGACGTCACCTACCACGATTCCGACGATTGTTCCTGGCTCAAGACCAGTCTGACTTCGTGACCCAGTTGAAGAACTTGCAGCTGTGGTTGTTGAGCTTGGGCCCATTGTTTCAGGAATCCCAGCAATTGCTGGTGTAGATGCATTGGTTAGATGCGATGGAGAAGACGGAATTGGACATGGGCTCCTTGTTGGCTCGCCACAGAGATCAAGATTCCCATCAAAGGAACCACCTTTTTGATTAAAGAATACGCTGGAGTTCGGAATTTTTCCTGTTAGATTGTTGAATGAGAGGTCGATGGTTGCATTACCAGGGATTTTTGAGGCGAATTCAGGTGGAACTGGACCAGAGAGCCTGTTGTAGGAAACATTTAGGTAACTTAAACTGCCACCTCCAAAATCTGCAGGCAGAGATCCATTAATGAGATTGGAAGAGATATCTAAGACTTGAACGAGCGCAAAACCACCAGGAAGTTCACCGGAGAAATAATTGTTCTTCAAAGAAACCACAGTTAGATTATGGAGAGTAGTAAGGGTAGCAGGTAGCCTTCCCGCCAAGGCATTGTCTGAGAGGTTAAGAAGCTCAAGGTTCTGCAATAGTCCTATAGTCTCTGATAACTCACCAGAGATCATGTTATTTGACAAGTCAAGAAACTGAAGTTCAGTTGCATTGTAAATTGTGAAAGGCAGAGACTCATTAAGAGAATTGTTAGAAAGATCAAGTCTTTGCAGATGTTCGATTATGCCAAGATCGGAAGGGATTGATCCAAGAAGCTGAGAAGCTGGAAGGGATAAGCTTGTGACACGAGAGTAACTGTTAGCTATTCCTGGTGCTCCACAGGTAACTCCATGCCATGAACATGGAGTCTCGTCGTAGTAGTTCCAGCTGTGAAGGACGCCAAGAGGATCTTTGAGTATAGAATACTTGAAAGAAAGCAACAGAATACCATCTGTGTTGAGCCCAGTGGATTCATGCACAAGAACCAGAATTACGATTCCAAGAGCTCTCCACCAAGAATGGAGACTGACAATTTGGAAACTCATAATTTCTCAGATTGATCCCACATCACTCTATGGAGAACAAGCAGTCTCAGAGAGAGAGAGAGAGAGAGAAGTGTAACTGAGATTTATGATGCCATGTGATACTCTTATTTAAATATAGGAAATCTGGAGGGTTCAGAGATAAACAGCTCAGAAAACCAAACTTCTTGTTACCAAAATACCTGTCCGAGCAACGCCGCAGGCATAAATTAAGGCCTTCTTGTTATAAGTGCTCCCCAACATTGGTTTCTCCCTTTCCCTTTATCGCTTTTCCCTGTGCACTCATTTAAGTAATTGCATCTTTACCACGTGACACTCAGATCAAGTTAGAAAATTGAAGTACTCAGTTAGATTGACTTCAAGATTCCATTTTTGTTATTGTACAATAACTATAAAATTATACTAGGTTAATGGATTACCATGTGAAAGAAAACTAGCCAATTTCCATATCCTATCTTGCAGGCGGCTCTTGGTCCTGCAGGGTTGAAGGTCCCAACATATAATGTTACATCATCTTTTCATCATCATTCTGTCTATGAAAATGTTTGGTTTTCATTCATTGCTCCACCATTCAAAACTTTATTAGTTGGTCTTTTCCGGGTATCTACATTCTGCAGTCCAAGTTGCTTGTGATCCCACGTCGACATAGTGGAAAAAATCAAATTCTGCAGAATGTAATAATTCTCATGGCCCAAGAATTGCCAAATCATACATAAAATACATGGCATAAGGACGGGGGCAATTTGTCAGTGAAGGTCTTTGTTTTGGTCCTTCCAAATAAACATCTGATGCGATTAAGCTAAATTGTGCTAAAAACTCAGCTAGGTACCAGTGTAATCTAATTCCCCCTCCAGCCTTGTCTTCACTCTTTTTGACGGTGGACAGATTAGGCAACCAGACCACCTCAGGCTCAGATACACACTGTAGAGTGCCCTTGGCATGTTATCCCTTCTTTACCTGACCTGATTATTAAAATTAAACTAGTAGCCGAAACTCCCTAAAATAATAATGCATCCAAGATTAGAAGATCTGGGGTCTTTGCTTGGTGGACATTTCACTTTGCAGATGAAAAAGGTCTAGCTTTTTCTTCTGAAGTCGTCATTACCATAAGGTACTTTTGCTTCGCGATATTGTAAGCTCCTTATCTTTCTCTATTGGAAGTGAAAAAACATGTGGTAAGAAAGCTCTAAAGCATAAGTCCTTTCCCTTTCTCTGTGTCAAAAGCTGGTGAGGACATTTACGAATACGCGAGAGGTGGGTGTTGGGCCATGCAGGTCGGATGAATGTGACCAAAGAAACTCGGCTTTTTGGAAGGGTCAAACTACCGGTGAATCACCAAATAAGTATATTTTTGTAGAGATACATTACACTGTTTTATATATCTATTTTGGAATGAAATGGAGTAGTTATAGTGTGAACAATGAACAAACTGCGTTAGTGGGGTTGCGTGAAGATGGAAGATTTCTTCTTTGCGTACCCTGATGGGTGGATCATGTCTCCTTCTCACTTCATAGATACGCAAGTAAATGAGTCTTTTCCAAGATTCTGAGATGAGGGTAAGAAGCTCTCTAGCTTCACAATTGTTACTGCTACTTGATCAGTCATAAATTGGCTAGTCTCTCTTGACGCGTTACAAGTAACAGAAAATCATCAATTTCATATAAACATGTGATGTCGATCAGGGAGTTTCAGGGGAAAGCTGATGCTTTCTCCTGGAGAACCTACCATAAGATCTCTCTTTAAACAACCTCTTTTGAGAAAGATGTACGTAGAAGCATTATGTAATGAACGGTGGGAATTGATAATGTAAAGCTTCCACAAGGAGTTAGCTACTAAAAACTGGCAGTGGGAAGGAACTTTTGTTGGGATTCAAGAATAAAAGATTCTAAATTATTGACTGCAAATTACACTTAAAATTACATTGATTGCGAAGGTTGTAGAGATAATACAGTCTAATTACAAAAATTTATGTTTTAAAATTCGAACAAGAAGTTAAATCTGTAAGGCAAGAGGTTTAAAGTCTAAAAATTTCAACACTCTACAAATTTTGCTTTGGTATCTTCACCGTTAACGATAAAACAAAAAAAGAAAAAGAAGAGCAAATAAACTTTTCGTATATTGTTATTAAACACACTATACAAAATACATAAATATACATGCTGAGCTACTGAATTCTATTGCGATTATTTATAGAGGTGTTGCGTAAGTGTCCTTGCTGTTGAGGTTTGTTAGAACTATGTATAGAGTTTGTTAGAAAGGGAGTTATCCGCTGTGGTGGATTAATTAGCTCCTGGTGTTCACGTACTACCAACATTACGAAGTCTACAAGACCCAACTTGGCACTAGCGATACGAATGGTTTCTGCGAAGAGAGCTAAAATTGTCGGCCAATTGTTGTTTTGAAGGAATATGAGTAGTAACGATGAAGCCTTCTTTAACAGCATTCCGTAAGAGATGACTCGATTTCTAGATGCTTGGTACACTCATGAAAGATGGGATTTTCAGATATATGAATGGCTACTTTGTTGTTACAACATAAAGTATACGGAGATGTAGACTTTACCTGTAAATCCCGTAACAAATATGAAAGCCACCGGAGTTCACAAACTGTGCTAGACATGCTTTTGTATTCAACTTCTACCGACGAACGACTAACAGTGGATTGTTTTTTGTCTTCCATGAAACCAGTGACCGTCCCAAGAATATACAGTAGCCAGTAAGTGATTTGCGAGAGGATAGATAACCGGCCTAGTAGGAATCAGAAAAAGCTTTCAGCGAAATAGTAGCTTGAACCGGATAAAAAAGACAGCAATGTCATATGCCATTAGTGTATCGTAAAACATGTACGAGTGCGTCCCAATGTGGTTGTCTTAGTTCAGTGTTAAACTGACTGAGATACTGAACCACGAAAGATAAATCAAGATGAGTAAAACTCAGATAAAGCAACTGACCCACCAAATGTCGATATTTTTCAGGATTTGGTAAAATAGTCCCCTCGTCACATGACAACTTAGTACCTAGTGGGATTAGGGTCGAGGCAGGTCGTAGCTCCTCCAAACCAGCATCACGTAAAATATTCGAAATGTACTTAGATTGAGATAAGTAAATACCATTAGTAGAACGAGCAACCTCAACACCTACAAAAAAATTTCACGTATCCTAAGTCTTTAATAGTGAATTTGATGTCCAGATATGCTTTAACACCAATAATTTCAGACTCATCAGGACCTAAGACTAGCAGATGATCCACATAGATAATAATTGTGAGGAAAGACGAACTGATACCTTTGGTGAAGAGAAAATAATCGAATGTTTCTTAAACGAACCCATAGTCGAGAAGTGTATCAGAGCGAGCTTTGTTCCATTGTCTGCCAACCTGTTTCAGGCCATAGAGAGATTTCTGCAGACGATAGGCTTCACCATCCTGTAGTTTATCATAACCCTTAAGAAGTCAGAGATATAATTCTTTGTCGACGTAACTGTGCAAATAAGCATTGTTGATGTCGATATGATGGAGTGGCCAACAATTAGCAGCAGTAATCGCAAAGAATAATCTGATTGTTGTAACCTTATCCACCTGTGAAAAAACATTAGAATAATCAATTCCGACGCGTTGGTGGAAACCCTTAATAATAAGTCTTGCTTTCTGCCATTCTACTGAGCCATCTGGGTTGCATTTAATCTTGTATACCCATTTCGTATCTAACAGATGTTTCCCTCTCAGTAGATCTGTAACATCCCGTTACTGGTAGCAAAGGGTATTATGGTAATATTGGGTCAGACTGATAGATTTCATTGCATTCACTGACTGAGCATGCTACTGGCCTCT
>JANZLC010000200.1:25105793-25118957 GCA_026413385.1 Erythroxylum gracilipes
AAAAAAATGCATGTGTGAAATGTTTCGGTTTGTTTGTTCTGTCTTGGGTGGCATCCATGTATCCTCCCAGGGGGTATGTGGGTGTTACACAATATCTGTAAGCGGGTGTTACACAATATATGTAAGCAAGTGGTATCAGAGCTAGTACTCAAGCTAGTTGGACCGGCAGGAGGCTAGGCTTCCCTTGCAGATGCGTTCTCCCTAGCGAGTGTGCGGGAGGAACAAAACCGTGCGGGCTGGGCCCAAAGCGGACAATATCTGTAAATGGGTGATATGGGCTGTTACAAATGGTATTAGAGCCGGTACTTGACCGTTGTGCCAGCTAGGTTGGACCTCAAAGAGGCTGGGCCCTAAGGGGGTGGAGAGTGTGAGATCCCACATCGGTTGGATAGGAGAATGAAGTATGCCTTATAAGGGTATGTATACCTCTCCTTTACAGACGCGCTTTCCATGGCCTAATGGACCGGATCCCATCGAAACTTTGAGGTTAAATGTGCTTGGGTGAGAGTAGTTCTAGGATGGGTGACCTCCTAGGAAGGCCTCAGGAAAAGCAAAACCGTGAGGGCTTGGCAGGGCCAAGGCCCAAAGCGAAAAATATCTATAAGCGGGTGATCCGGGATGTTACATTTTAGCTTCTCAAACTGCACAAGTTTACTATGTAAAAGATAAGTCATGCCAATTGAGCCATATAAATCAAATCTTCCTTACGAGCTATGCCAATTTTAATTTAGATGTTGCAATTATTGAAAAAACTCTGTTAAATATTGATACTATGAGTGTTAGAGAAGATGATGAAACTGATTGTGATGAAGATACTTTTATGAATGATGATGAGGCAAATTCAATAAGTGAAGATGAGGAAGGCGACGATGACAATAATTGAGCATTGATAAGAACTTTGCTTTTAGATTTTGAATAGGTTAATAGTTTTGCTTAATATTTTGGAATAACATTTTCATTATATTTAAACATTTTTTTATTTTTATTTTTATTTTGATGAAATTTCAAAATTATGATTAGCAAATATCTATTGATATGTAAAAGATTACTTTTGGATTATCAATATATGTAGTTTGAATATTTTATAAGAAAATATTTAAATTTGTTTGCAAATAATAATATTAAAGAAAAAATGTGACAAGTAGTTTCTAATCCCTAAAATTCGTATAATAATGACAAAATTAATCATTAGAGTGGTTTTTTAATATGTTATTATAACAAACAATAATTATCATTAATTTGTTATGTTTTTATTGACAATAACTTTTGTAACAAAAAGTTGATCAAGTGACAACCAATTTTTTTGTCAAAAAAATTATGAATAGCAGTGACCATAGTGATAGTTCGATTTTTGTGACAATATTAAGTAGACACTAACTAACTAAATTTTTATTGAAAAAAGTTTTTGTCACAAAAAGTAAAATATCGTGCGACGGCAAACCATTTCGTCACAGCAAGAGAAAAATATTAGTGAACAAACTATGTTTTCTCACAACAAATGGAAAATATTAGTGACAAACATATGCTTTGTCACAATTACAATTCATTCCCGTCATAATTATTTGGCATCAAATCGCATATACTTTTAGCGACATAACTTAATGATAAAGGAAAAATTGAAACTATTAATATATTAATAGTGACAATTTAATTGTGAAAGATACTAAATTCTCACAATTATCATTATATTAGTGACCAAAAAATAAATCATCATAGTAATCCAAACAAAAGTGTCAATCAATTGTTTTGCCACAAAAAAACTCCTATCTGTGAAGAAATGACAATTAGTCACAAACAAGTTGTCACTATATTGCAAATAGTAGTGACCATAGTGATAGTTAGGTTTTTGTGACAATATTAAGTAGACACTAACTAACTGAATTTGATTGACAAAAGTTTTCATCACAAAAAGTAAAATATCGTGTGACGGTAAACCGTTTTGTCACAGTAAGAGAAAAAAATTCGTGACCAAACTATATTTTGTCACAACAAATAGAAAATATTAGTGATCTATATATGTTTTTCCACAATTACAATTCATTCCCACCAAAATTATTTTTGTGCTAATTTGCATATGCTTTTAGTGACATAACTAAATGATAAAAGAAAATTGACAATATTAATATATTAATAGTGACAGTATAATTGTGAAAGATACTCAATTATCACAATTACCGTTGTATTAGTAACCAAAAAATATTTCGTCACAATTAATCCAAACTATAGTGTCAATCAATTGTTTTGCCACAAAAAACTCATAACTGTAAAGAAATGAGAATTAGTTACAAAAAAGTTGTCACTACATTATGAATAGTACTAACCATAGTGATAGTTAGGTTTTTGTGACAATATTAAGTAGACACTAACAAACTAAATTTTTATTCACAAAAGTTTTCGTAACAAAAAGTAAAATACTGTGTGATGGTAAACCTTTTCGACACAGCAAGAGAAAAATATTAGTGGGCAAACTATGTTATGTCACAACAAATAGAAAATATTAGTTACCGATATATGTTTTGTCACAATTACAATTCATTCCCGCCAAAATTGTTTTGGCGCCAAATTGCATACGCTTTTAGTGACAGAACTTAGTGATAAAAGAAAATTGACACTATTAATATATTAATAGTGACAACTTAATTGTGAAAGATACTAAATTGACACAATTACCATTATATTAGTGACGAAAACGAAATTATCACAGATAATCCAAACAATAGTGTCAAATAATTGTCTTGTCAATAAAAAATCTCGTTTTTGTAACCAAAAAAATAATATTTAGTCACAAAAAATTGTCACTAAATTACGAATAGTAGTGATCATAGTTATAGTTCAGTTATTGTGACAATTTGAAGCTGACACTAATTAATTGAATATTTATTAACAAAATTTTTGGTCACAAGAAGTAAAATATTGTTTGATGATAAACCGTTTCGTCACAAAAAGAAAAAAAATATTATTGACCAAACTATGTTTTGCAACAACAAATAAAAAATATTAGTTGCTAACATATGTTTTGTCACAATTACAATTAATTCCCGCCAAAATTATTTTGGCGCCAAAGTTCATAGGCTTTTAGTGACAAAATTTAGTGATAAAAGAAAGTTTGACACTATTAATATATTGATAGTGATAACTTAATTGTGAAAGATACTAAATTGTCACAATTACCATTATATTAGTGACGAAAACTAAATCATCACAGATAATCCAAACAATAGTGTCAAACAATTGTATTGTCAGTAAAAAATCTCGTATTTGTGATGACAACAATATTTAGTCACAAAAAATTGTCACTAAATTACGAATAGTAGTGATCATAGTTATAGTTCGGTTATTGTGACAATTTGAAGTAGACACTAAATAATTGAATATTTATTGACAAATTTTTTGGTCACAAGAAATGAAATATTGTGTGATGATAAACCGTTTCATCATAAAAAGAAAAAAATATTATTGACCAAATATGTTTTGTAATAACAAATAAAAAATATTAGTTACTAACATATGTTTTGTCACAATGACTATTAATTCTCGCCAAAATTATTTTGACACCAAATTTCATAGGCTTTAGTGACAAAACTTAGTGATAAAAGAACGTTTGACACTATTAATATATTAATAGTGACAACTTAATTGTGAAACATACTAAATTGCCACAATTACCATTATATTAGTGATGAAAACTAAATCATCACAGATAAATCAAACAATAGTGTCAAATAATTGTCTTGTGAGTAAAAAATCTCGTATTTGTAACAAAAAAATAATATTTAGTCACAAAAAATTGTCACTAAATTACGAATAGTAGTGATCATAGTTATAGTTTGGTTATTGTAACAATTTGATGTATACACTAATTAATTGAATATTTATTGACAAAATTTTTGGTCACAAGAAGTAAAATATTGTTTGATGATAAACCGTTTCGTCACAAAAAGAAAAAAATTATTGACCAAACTATGTTTTTTAACAACAAATAAAAAATATTAGTTACTAACCTATGTTTTGTCACAATTACAATTAATTCCCATCAAAATTATTTTGGCGCCAAATTTCATAGGCTTTTAGTGACAAAACTTAGTGATAAAAGAAAGTTTAACACTATTAATATATTAATAGTGACAACTTAATTGTGAAAGATACTAAATTGCCACAATTACCATTATATTAGTGATGAAAACTAAATCATCACAGATAATCCAAGCAATAATGTCAAATAATTGTCTTGTCAGTAAAAAATCTCGTATTTGTGATGACAACAATATTTAGTCACAAAAAATTGTCACTAAATTACGAATAGTAGTGATCATAGTTATAGTTCGGTTATTGTAACAATTTGAAGTAGACACTAGTTAATTGAATATTTATTGACTAAATTTTTGGTCACAAGAAGTAAAATATTGTGTGATGATAAACCGTTTTGTTACGAAAAGAAAAAAAATATTATTGACCAAACTATGTTTTGTAACAATAAATAAAATATATTAGTTACTAACATATGTTTTGTCACAATTATAATTAATTGGCGCCAAAATTATTTTGGCGCCAAATTTCATAGGTTTTTAGTGACAAATCTTAGTGATAAAAGAAAGTTTGACACTGTTAATATATTAATAGTGACAACTTAATTGTGAAAGATACTAAATTGCCACAATTACCATTGTATTAGTGATGAAAACTAAATCATCACATATAATCTAAACAATAGTGTCAAACAATTGTCTTGTCACTAAAAAATCTCGTATTTGTGATGGCAAAAATATTTAGTCAAAAAAACTATTACTAAATTACAAATAGTAGTGATCATAGTTGTAGTTTGGTTATTGTGATAAGTTGAAGTAGACACTAATTAATTGAATATTTATTGACAAAATTTGTGGTCACAAGAAATAAAATATTGTGTGACGATAAGCTATTTATATTATTGGTCAAGCTATGTTTTGTAATAACAAATAAAAAATATTAGTTGCTAATATATGTTTTGTCACAATTACAATTAATTCCCGCCAAAATTATTTTGGCCCCAAATTGCATAGGCTTTTAGTGACAAAACTTTGTGATAAAAGAAAGGTTGACATTATTAATATATTAATAGTGACAGTTTAATTGTGAAAGATACTAAATTGTCACAATTACCATTGTATTGGTGACAAAAAAATAATCATCACAGATAATTCAAACAATAGCGTCAATCAATTATTTTGTCACAAAAAACCTCATATTTGTGACAAGACAATAATTAGTCACAAAAAAATTGTCACTAAATATCTTAACTCTTGTAGTGATTCTGTTTCTTACTAATATAATTATTTGTTATCATCAAAAAGGGGGGAGATTGTTAAGTTAAAATGACTTTACGTAAATGATTTTGATGAAGAACAAATACTAATGAAAGAAGAAAGTAAGACGGAAGCAGAAGAATATGAGACGGAAGGAGCAAAGCTAAATAATCAAACGGAAGCTAATATCAGACGATAGAAAATCAGACGGAAGCTAAAAGTCAGATGATAGAAAGTCAGACGGAAGTTAAAAGTCAGACGATAGAAAAATAGACGGAAGGTGCAAACCAAAAGTGAGATAGAAGGTGCAAACCAAAAATGAGACGGAAGGCGCAAACCAAAAGTGAGACGAAAGGCGCAAACTAAAAACTTAGACAAAAAAAGTGAGACAGAAGAACCGATACCACGTCAGATTACTAATCAGCTTGAGTTAGTTACAGAACTTAACTGAATAACTGATTCTTGAAAGATCAAAGAACAAGAAGAAAGAAGCAGTTATCAAGAAGTAGTTGAAGACGAAGGCTATAAATATGAGTCGGAGTCGAAGACTGCAAAAGTTAGAGATTTTAAAAGCTTAGCGATTTGAGAAATATTATTGTGCGAAAAATTAAAGCTATCTTTATCTATAACAAAGCTTGAAACATCTTTCAGTTTAAAGAAGAGCAGATAGCCTGAAGAGGCTAAGTGTGAAAGAATACTTGTTGTAAGAGACCTGAAAAGGCTTGGAATGAAAGAATACTTGTAACATTGTGAAAGATAGTGAAATTCATAAAGATCTCTGAGGACTGGACGTAGCCCACGGTTTAAGGTGAACCAGTATAAATCTACTGTGTCAACACTCTCTCAACTCTCAACTCTCTCTTAACTTTGAATTTTTAATCTTACTGTTTTCATACGAGAATTCAGAAAATATTTTACAATATTGATTTTCAATAGTTTGAGAGAAGAACAAGTTTCTTTTAAAGAAATTGTTAAACAGGGGATTAGTGAAAAGAATACACAATTCAACCCCCCTTCTTGTGCATTTGTATATAGATTATTAAGTCTTTATTAAAACAACGTGACGACAACATTAGCCACGGACATGTGGCATGCCAGTTGTGCCTAAGTACTAGAATGGGCTGAATCGGGTCTGGATAGGCTTGAGAATGCTTTGGTTCAATTTGAAGGCTTTTACAAACAACATGAGCTCAATCCAAAACTTAATTTGACCTGTCTCTTGTTGTCTAAGAATAAGAGGGTGTTTGGTTAATGAGTTTAGATAAGTATTAATAGGTAAAGAATGAAAGACGTTTAGTATGTTATGTATTATTATTGTATGAACAATTTTTTGATCTCACATTGGAGGATTATTCGATACCCCCACATATGAGAGGAATGAGGGGGTCTTGGTTAATGAGTTTAGGAAGAAAATCAACGGGTAAGGAATGAAAACCAGGTGATTGGTTATATATTATCATTATAAGAATAGTGTTTTTATATCTAACTTTCGGGGATTACTGCATATCCCCAAATATCAAAGGAATGAAAATCATTCCTTAAAAAGATGCAAGTGTCACGGGCGTGACAGGCTTTGTCACAACCATGACTTACTTCCTTTTTTTTCTCCTTTTTAATTAAAATATAATTAATTAATTAATCAAAATATAATCTAATTAATTAATTAATTACAATCTAATTAAGTAAAATATATTTAAATATAATTAATTAATTAATTAATTGAAATATAATTAAATATTTTTTCTCTTTTTTAGCGATTAAATATAATTAATTAAAATATATTAAAATTTGATGTAAAAAAATAACAATTTTTTATTTCTCAATTTTTTTTAACAAACCAACATCTATCAATGGAAATGGTAGTCATTCCTTCTTCTTAACCAATCATTATAATTATAATGAGTATATCTATTTTTATTCATCGCTATATTTATTGTCATTATTATTACCATTTTTCCATGTAAATCAACCACCCCTTGCTTTTCATTCCTTAGTAATAAGCGAGTGTCACAGGCATGCCTGTGACAATTACTTCTTTTGTTTTCATTTTTTAATTAAAATTTAATAAATAAATATAATTAATTAATTAATTATATTTTCTCCTTTTTAGAAATTAATATATAATTAATTAAAATATATTAAATTTTGATGTAAAACAAATTTTTATTTCTCAATATTGTTAACAAACTAATCACTATCAATGGTAATAGTAATCATTTCTTCCTCTTAATCAACCATCATAATTATAATGATTATATCTATTCTCATTTCTCACTATATTTATTCTCATTTCTATTACAATTCTCCCATGTGAATCAACCTCCCCCTGAGTCCGAGTCTAATGAAATTTTGGGCAATCAAATGCCAACTCGAACCAAATGCCTAGCTCATAACCTGCTCATCCTAACTCATCATATCAACCTTTTGAACTTTATCCTCTCCAATTCCCCAGCTCTGCTAGTTCTAGAGTAAATATTAGGGGTGCTTGGTTAAGGGGTTTGGGAATAAATCAATGGGTAAGAAATGAAAAACGTTGGTTAAATTATGATTGAACACGATATCTCACTTTTCGGTATTACTCTATTCCCCTCATATGTGAGGGGAATGACTTTCATTCCTTATTAACAGGTAAGTTTCACGAACTGTCATGCCCGTGACAATAAGTGTCATAAGCGTGATAATAAAAGTGTCACGCTGTGATATTTATTATTTTTCTTTTTTAAATTTTTTTTCAACTAAATATAATGAAAATGTAACAAATTTTTATTCCTCAATATTTTTAACAAACCAATCAATATCAATGGTAATAGTAATAATTCCTTCCTCTTAATTAATCATTATAATTATAATGATTATATTCATTTTCATTTCTCATTATATTCATTCTTATTCCTATTACCATTCTCCCATGTGAACAATCACCCCCTTAATGAAAAAACACAAGTATGACTATGAATGATGAGTTGATTGGCTAACTTCATGCATGATGATTAATTGATATACTATTGTGTAATATGATGATACATGGATAAACAAGTGGGAAGTAGTCTAGTGTTGCTGGATGTTGTAATTATTGTGCATGCACTTATCATGACAATGATAATATCAACTAACCATATTTATAGAGGTCATCTTAATCTGATGGTCACTTTGGGCCTCCTTTGTGGTGGTCACATCACCATCATCTTATGCATCCTCTTAGATTCAACCTTACAAATATCACAACGATATCAAATTTGATTATGGTACGATATGTGTTAGTATAAGTTAATGTTCAGTACCATTTAAGTAATTTTTAAAATTATAAAATAATCTATAAATTTTATAAAATTACAAAATAGTCCATTAATATATGTTATGTAATTTTTAAATTTACTTCAACTTTATCTCAAAAAATAATAATAATGTAATTTGATATGACAACTATCTTTTTATTTCTATTAATATTACTTAAGATAAAAGACAAAAATACCTGTTGTATTCATGAAAATTTTGGAAAAACCCTATCATTCATAATTCTAAAAAAAAGTCATTGTAGTTTGAACTTATCCAAAAAATCACCTAGTGTTAACTTACGCTAAAAAACTAATCGAAGTTCTGACATTGTAAAGTTGGTTCACATGGACTAATCAAAACTAGGTGGTATAGATCAACCCAATTCAAATCTTTTTCCCAACCATTTTATTTACCCGAACTAACATAAACCCCACAAATAAAAGCAGTCCACCATATAAACTATTAGCCTAAATAAAAGCATAAGTTGGGATCAATCTAAACCAACGAAAATCAGCTTCTTCTTCATCTTTTTCTCTCAATTACTCCAGCTGGTAAGTGTCTAGAGCATCATTCTTCCTCTTACATTTGACACTTTTCTAATAGGTTCCCTCATTGTGTTTGTTTTGCAGAAAATTAGGAGAAAGTTGTGGAGGTTAACAACCCCAAAATCTCTTAAAGCATAGATAAAAATTATAGCTGCTATATTATGTCTTTTTTGTGATTTTTGATCATCCTATACTAGTATATAGTTGGATTGTATGTTGTAGTTGTTTGAGGCAAGTTGAAGTCATGGAAAGAGATGAAATAATGGAGAAAAAGTGGTTGGAAAATGAGAAAAGAAGAGGAGATAAGAGAAGAGGAGAGGGTGAAGAAGATGATTTTTTTGGAAAATTTAAGTTGCATAAAGGGGCAGGTATTCTTCCTCCGTTGGCAGCCCTTGGGTCAGACAAACTCAAATGGGGATGTACGGAGGATGGCCAATTTACAACGTCCTCTACTTATTCCATGATAACGCAACACGATACCTATATGCAACATACCGCCTGGTGTACTATCTGGAAGTGCAAGGGACCTCAACGGATCTGCCCATTCCTATGGCTTCTGTTGCATGACAAGCTTCTTACTAATCATCGGTGCATTCAACGAGGCTTCACTTCGGATCCTACTTGCTACTATTGTCACCTCGAGGAATCCTCCCTCCATGTCATTCGGGACTGCTCCCTCGCCCGCTCTCTTTGGATGAAGTTTCCCCCCCAGATTATCACCGCTAAATTCTTTTTTATGGACCATAAAGCCTGGCTCAATCGGAATCTACTCTCGCACAAGGAGATAGGGGGCTTTGACTGGTCTATTATCTTTGGCACTGCATGCTGGTTTCTCTGGTCATGGCGCAATCGGGGCATCTTCGATGACTCCTTTTCATGACCGACCTCTTCGGCGCAGCCCGTTTTGGAATACGTTCATCACGTTCACTTGGCTGCCAGCTGGCAACTTCGGGCTCAGCTGACACCTGCTAGACGTCGAGACCTGCATGTAGGTTGGAGCACACCAACACCTGGTTGGGTGAAACTCAATAATGATGGTGCCTTCACAGGTCCCAGCAACTTTGCCACCGCAGGCGGGCTCCTACACGACAGCATCGACACTTGGTTAAGCGACTTTGTCCAGAACATTGGTGGGTGTTCCCCGTTAACAACAGAATTTTGGGGGGTCCTTTCTGGCTTTCAGCTAGCTTAGTCCTTGGGGTATCGACATATAGTACTAGAGGTGGACTCGCGTATTGTGACTGATCTGCTCTCTTCTCCACAAACGCGGGCTACTGCGTCCAACCCCTTTGTATTGGGCATTCACGAACTGCTTTCCCACAACTGGGTTGTCATCATCAGGCATATTTACCGCGAGGGTAACAGGAGTGCAGACTGACTTGTAAAATTTACAGGACAGTTCTCCCTAGGGATCACTACTTTTAAGCGCCCACCGAAGGGTTGCATACCTCTACTAGCAAAGGATGAGTCGAGGGTCAGTCACCCACGACCCAGCATGTAATTTATCTTATTACTTTCCTTTTTATATATAAAAAAGAAACTCCTTTTATAATTAATCGTCTAAAGATGATTGTCAGTTCCAAATATTAATACTAAAGAACAAATGACGGATTGTACAATATAAAAACTCTTGACTTCTCAAGGATTATGTTTCATAATGCAAAATCTAGTCTTATCAAAAAAGTTCCTAATGTACTCTAAGAGACTTATACTTCTTCCCTGATTTCTTTCCCTGTTTAATGTTTGTTAGTGCAAATTTTATATGCTTCCAGGGTATGGCAAACTCCCCAAATTTATGCCCAACCTTTCCTTATGAGATCTTGCAGTGAATAATATTCTTTCCATTGTAAATCCTTATAGTGGTGTTAATGAATTCAGGCAAAACCATATATCTCCTAGACCATATTTTCTTGTTATTGATAGATTTGTTGTTCTGCTTTATTTTTATCAAGAAACCATCTACAAAAGGAATTCTCGATATGACCCGATGCTGTGTGAAGTTGGACACTTTAGGTTCATCTTTCAAATGAAAGCCACCGACTATTTCTACTGAGAATGAATTTCAAAACCAAAAAAGATAATTTCATATTGGATCATCAAATTCAAAAATCTCGAAATTGGGCAATTCTTAAATATATTGATTTCATATATGCATTGGACATTCTACGAGCTAAAATTCTTAAAATCTCTTCTCGTTCTTCTTCTTTGAGTGGTGGTTTGGTCGTTTCGGTGGACTAGATGTTAGGAAATTGGGCTGAGATTTGATCCCGGTCATAGCGGAATAATTACGAAACTTTTCGTATTTTGATTTCCCAAAAAACCAAGATCTCTTTAATTTCATAAATCATAACAAAGTATGAATCGTAATTCGTTTCTTATTCCAAAGCTTGATCTTTATCTTATCATATCCCTTGAACCGTTTTCGAAATCGATTCGCCTCAACCACCATAGCCGCATAAGTGTCCGGCCTCTAACAGTATCCACATAATGAGTTGAGAGAACTCTATAACTCTTACAGAGAGGATTAAGCAAGAAGTGTTATCTTTATTAAAGCTTAAGCCTATTTATAATAGGTTTTGGAAGTTTTAGTAATTTAATTGAAATTAAATTCGAATTTTAATTAAACTTTAATTAGAATTAATTAAATACCAATTATGCTCAAATAAGATTCAATATCTCATATTGATCCATATTTGTTAAATATCTCATATTTAACATAAAGTTTCTCAAACTTTACAATCAAGTCTAACTTAATTAAAATAATTTTGCTCTCTTCAACCCATTCTATATGTGAGACCTATTAAGTTCCCAAATATGTTAGCAATGATTATAAATTATAATTATAATTTCTAATTAGAATTAATAAATTAAAACTCCTTTTTAATTTATCTTTAATTCTCTAGTTAAACAATTTATAATCATAGATCAAGATTGGTGTCTAGCAACGCATCATGACTACTCAAATATTTAAAAATATCAAAGTGGTTTTGACTAAGTTTTTCGTGCATGATTTTTTCGTATAATTCAATCATTTCATCAACCAATGTTCCAATTAGACATAGAGCATGAAATTAATGCCTACTTTATTTTAAATCCAATGATATTAGTTCTTCATCATTAGCTATCAATTCAATTAATGATATTTGTAAAATATTTACAAAATGTCATTCTACCTTGACCAAGGATTTCTTGAATCAATATTAATCGTGAACAACGGAACATTCTTGATCATACAACTACCTCCATATAGTTCATGTTATATCCAAGGACTACCGATTGACCGACCCATGATTAAATAGATCATAAGTAGTATCAAAACATAACAACTCCTATATAAGACAACTTTGGAGACCTCAAGTCAAAGGATCACTTATACAATCATCACAATGAGAATTCTATAGACATACAAGTAATGTTCTAAATAGATTTCTCATATCGGGTTTGCTCACATCCTGTTGGGAATGTAGGGAATTGAATTCAATCTTGTAATTGAATTTAATTCCCTTGTTTGGAACCAAAAAATATAGAGGAATTGAATTTATCCATGGGTTTAAAACCCACTTCCTTTATAAGTTCAATTCACGCTAACTTTCACGTGAATTGAACTCCTTTGGCTTAACTGCTTCTTTTTTAACACCAAAACCCATTAATGCCCTATCCCAGTAGACTTGTCTTGATGATGCCTTTATGTTTATGTGGACTTATCTGCCAATAATGAAGCTGTGTATTCTTCGGTGCCTTTGGCTTTATTTCTTAACATAGAAATTGAAAAGCTATAGAATTTTCAAATGTATATATAATTTTTCTATTGTGTAATAAATGAGAAAAATGTATAATTCTATTGTGTAATAATAATCTTGAATCGTGCAATTTTTTAATTCAGTTCTAACTTTTTAATTTAATTTACTTTAATAACTTTTGTTGTTAAAAATTGATTAATTTATTAATTAATCTTCATTTTTGAAAATTATTAAGTTCTTATAGACTAAAATAAATCAATTAATTTTCATTCAATAATCTTGTAATTGATGTTTATAAGTTGCTCTATGTATAAGTGTGAA
>JANZLC010000200.1:25121685-25137956 GCA_026413385.1 Erythroxylum gracilipes
TAAATTGAATTCAATTCAATCTCATTAATGTAATTGAATTCAATTCGTTAATGAATTCAATTCGAAGGTTTCCAAACAGGCTGTCAGTGAACTTGTTCTCTAACAAGCACCCCACGTTTGTTTAAGTATCTTTATACTTTAACCTATGAGATCGACTACTTTCTTCATAAGGAAAAAAACATAACGTGTGCTAACCTTTTTGCGTTCTATTAACATCCAATCTTAATAGAATAATGACTAGGAACAATTTAGGAATAATACATAAATGTAATATGAATTTCATAATTGTAATCTCATTATAATTCCATTTGTAATGTACAATTATCTCATGGAATTTATCATATATATCTAAACTTGTACAAGATAAAGAATACCTTCAAATATTTTGTCACTAAATCACAACTAAAGCGATTGACTATAAATCATAAACCAACACTAGAAGTAGAAGAAACTCAAATGTTCAAATTAGTCCAATGAAACCAATTGGGGTTAGGCCGATTTTTAGGGTCAAGTTGGGTAAATAAAATAGGTTGAGTAAAAAATTTGGGTCAAGTTAGTCCATATCACTGGTTTTAATTGGTCCACATGGACCAACTTTGCTACGTCAAAATGTTCGGTAGTTTTTTTTAATAGAAGTCAAGTGCAGGATTTTTCTGAAAAAGTTTGAACTCTAAAGGCTTTTGAGAATTCCAAACAATATGGGTTTTTCCAATATGTACTCACGTATAAGGGATTTTTTTTTGTCCTTTACCCTATTAATTATCACATAGTTATCATATAAACAATAACTAAAATTATTATAAGAAAAATAATTATTATAAGAAAAAATTCATTTAATTATTATACAAATATGAAAATAAGAATGATACAAGGTACTTAAAATGTTATAATTAATTACACAATAAAGTAAAAACAAAATTTGACTATTAAAAATTTTATATTTATATTGCATATATAGAAGTTGACATATACATCAAATGCAAGTAAAATTAAAAGAAAATAAAAATAAAAAATCTAAAACTTCATTTAAAGATATATCTACTCAAATTGCATTGACCGTAATTTTTATTTAGTAAAAAATCCTCATCATTAAGTAGAGTCTCGTCATCACTATCATTTAAATTTATTGCACCAAATGATATGCCAATACTTCCTCGTTCAAGATTATCTTTCTAAGTCACCTTTATTTATAAACTTGGTTCCTCAAAGACCTAATTCACCAAAAGATATCCGATATGAACAAAGCAAATTGGATCTATATAATTACTTGTTCTACTAAAAATTTTAGTAAATAAATAAAATTAAATAATTAAGAAATTATGAAAAATTATATTCAACTTAATTATGATAATAATATACTTTTTCCAAAGTTTCAAGTTATATCAAACAAATAATAAGTCATTTAATCTTTTTTGCTCTATTTTTTTTGGAATAGATAAATTCAAATATATTCCAAACTCTTTTCACACCCAATTGCACTAACATGTTTGGCCAAAATATTTATTTATTTTAATTTTTAATATTAATCTATCTTTTATAATATTATTTTAATATTATATAAGGTTTTCGTTATATTTGTAGCTTTATAAATTTTAAAATTTTATTATTTCCTTTTGAATAAGATATATATAAAGTATTAATAAAATATGATGAAAATTTATATTATTATTAAATAATATTATAAGAATAAGTGATAATTTTTAAAAGATAAGGTCTGAAATAAAAAAAAGATCAAATCAATGAATATTTAACAAAAGCATGATTTACTCCGTAATATTATACTAAATGTCTAAAATAGCCTCTATTGTTAATTAAAGTACTAATTCTCCTTTTAACCTTTACAAAGTGATACAGTCTGCATCATAAATCTTAACTTTGGACAGAATAAAACCATAACGAATCATTTATTTAAAAAGTACAGGTTCGTTCTGTGTATGTATACTTGAATTGTATCGTAACCTTAGCCCTTTCTAAGCCCGATGAACCTAGCAGGACTAAACTTGGCGAGATCAACAATAGTAGACTTGCCATCATGCACGAGCTCGGCCATTGCAGCCCCTGTAGCAGGACCATTCAAAATCCCCCAACAACTATGCCCTGTAGCGACGTAGCACCCGTTTACTCCTGGAACCTCCCCTATTACAGGCACACCATCATCAGTGCAAGGTAAGAAACAGGCTTGCTCCGCTGCTATCCTCGCCCCTCCGCCGGCGTCCAAATGGCTAGAAACCGTCCTCGCCACCGTCTTTAACACCTCTATCGACTCTGGCTCGCCAACTATTTCTTCTGGATCCTCCGGCAGGTCCACTACCGATGACATTCCGCACACATAAACCTCCCCTAACAAAACAAATATACAGTTATAACACATTTTCACATTCATGAACACGAGAGCTTAACATACCTGTGGGGCGAGGATACACTTCAGGGTCCATGGGTGCCCCTCCACTAGCAGGAATGTAACTTAGGAAAAGAGCATGTGGAGTTATAGCTTCAGGGGTTTTAGGCTCCAAAACTATACTATGAGCCCTAAGCCCATAAACCCTAAACAACGAGGACAACATCTCAAAATTTCCTGACCAAGGCCCAAGTGCCAAAACCACCGAGTCCGTTTCTATAGCTCGCCCATCCGCCATCTCCACCGATTCAACTCGCCCCCCGACCACCTTAACTCTCTCCACCTTTCCTATCACCACCTCCACGCCATAGCTCTCAATGGCTTTCGTTAACAAAGTCCTTGTAAAGAGCTGCGGGTGTACCTGAGCCGTCGTTGCCGTTGTCCCGATTGTTTTCGCGCTTTTGGTCGGCCCATCAACCCAAGGAGGCAGACTTCTATCCCTCGACTTGGTTTGCGTTTGCAATTCATTGACTGTGACGCTGAGGGTGGTCACCGGGCGGTAACCGTAGGATTGGGGACCGTTGAGCTCGTCTGAAAGCGAACGGTGGAGATTGAAGCTAGCGCGGGCTAGGGACGCGAGTGGTCCGTCATCGCACCAATCAAGAGCGAGGAAGCCGCCAGCTTTGCCGGATGCGGCACAGGCCACCGATGATTTCTCGATGAGAGTAACGGCGGCGCCTTTCTTTGCCAGGAAATAGGCCGTGCAGACCCCGATGACGCCGCCGCCGCAAACCACCACGCGCTTTCGCCGCTGGTCCATGGGAGAGGAGGAACACCGGATAGAGTGTCGCGATGATCGAAACAGTGTCAGTGAGAAGGTGAGCTGGGGCGGTGATCTTGTCACCATGTTATGAGTCTGGAGTGGTGTGGGTTCTATCGTCTGTGATTGTGGAAGCTTCTGTTTAAGCTGACACGTGTACTCCCAAAGGGGATAGGTATGGACTTGGACTTTTGTCTTTGATGTCCAGCCTGACTCATTTGGGCCTATTGACCCATTTGAAGAACACCAAAACCAATATCGTCAATAATCTTCTTTGCTTATTTTACAGCTTTCATAAAGGTTTGCTTGTGACTCCGTCAATGGGTTGACTTTGTTGGGAGCTCACAATCCGTAGAATCTTTGCAACCTTCAACGAATACAACACTTTTCTTTTTATTTGTTAGTTTGTCGACGTCAAAACTTCAAATAATAACGATGGCGAACTTCATGGACAGTGATATTGAGACGGCATCGTGCAACTTGGTGGGAATATTATCATTTGAACTGCTCTGAAAGAGTGGTGGAGAGTCGAGACAAAGTCTCTTTTGCCTTTAGAATGAGTTTTGTATGAAAACTCAAGTAAGTACGAGACTGGCATCAGCCAGCAACTGGCCCGTACGGTATGCATCAGAAAATGCAGTATTTTTCTGTATGGTTGTTGACTGAACTGAAGGACCTTATGTAAGCATTTTGTTAATAAATTAAGAGCTTATCATAAAGCAATATTGTGATCTCTTTAACCCTCTAACATTGTCAATACAAATCACATCTTGCTTATGGAAGAATTGCCTTACATTCATCGAATGTGTCACTTTCCTCATCTTTTACTTCAAATACCTAACACTAAGCCTCTTAGACGACAACATATCCTCCAAAGCAAAATTAGTTATTCTTCCATTCAAAATCTTGGATAAATGTATTGCCTATTGCCACTCACTGCTTTTCCTTAGTGCTACACAATTCAACAACATTATTGCAAACCCTTCTTTTTGCTCTAAGCGATCATATTTTTGGTAGTATCTAGTCAGGTTGGTGGGGTTTTTGTTATGAGTTATAGCTGGACTTTTTTTTATCACTCCTGTACGATGTTGAGAGGTTGGAAAACCTTAATCTCTTATATTTTATTTAACATTAATTCAATTTATTCAATGCAGAAGTGAAAGAGTGTTATAATTTATACTTATACAAATAGACTATTTCTATAATTTGAACATGTAATTTTAAGGTCACAAAGAAACAACTTTACCGATTATTCAAGACTAAACATTATTTATTAAAAAAATAAGTTGAAGTTCAACCAAGTTTTATTTGATCATAATTTTTAATTCAAGATTGAGTCAACTAGAATTTAAAAATGACAATGGCCAACTCATAAGTTCATATTAAGGTGTTTTAGATCTAATCGGTCTATGTCTAACTTTTTTGTTTAGAAGAGTTAAAGTTTTGAACAGGCCAAAACTTAAATAATTTAACTTCAAATTTAATTAAAAAATATTATTTTATATTTTTTATTTTAAAAAGATTGACGAGACTTGCATTAGCATTTAGCAGCCCTACCAGAGTCCCGTTTTCCAGGTGCATGACGATGGAAAGCTTATTTTAAACATGAGCCTACAATAATTGGGTTGTTACGGGTCAGTGTCCATTTAACCGAAAAATTAAAGAAATAAGGAATAAAAACTTAGAAAACATTAAATACAAAATGACAAGCCCTTAATAAATTAGAAAAAGGACCAGTACGCCATAAGCACTCAACCATCTTAACCGATAAGGCCCTACATTTCGTCATCACACAAACAAATTTCCTGTAACAGAGGTAGAAAAACTGTTCGCAGCAGACTAATAATATAATAATGCCCCACGAGAGCCACACCTACCGTCCAATCCATTTAACCGTATCTTGACAAAAGTTGGCTACAATTTTTGCCGACTAGGGTGGTTAAGCTGGTAGAGGGATTCTTCAAACAGCTTCTAATACTAAAGATTATGGGTATAATTGAGTATAAAAGCCAAATGAATTGAAAGTTTGATGTTTGATTGACAAAGAGATAATAGAAGTTTGGTAGATTATGTTGTTATCGTGATAATGTAATGTCATCCTAGAATAGAACTCAACAAACGGGCTATTCCCATTACAGATCAACCAAAAGGCAGTACGTTGAGAGTAACTAGTCAATGTACATTGGTTACTAGATTGGGAGATTACAGATTCGTTTCTTAATCCAGACCAAGACCCGATGCATACACGTTACTGGATAACTTGGACACGCCAGCTAAACTTTTGGATGGTGTCTACTTTGAAGTGGAATGATAACTGGAATATGAAATCAGGAGATGGTAGAACACAAAATTACGATGAATTCAATTAGCATCTTAAGTCTAAATTGATGAGGCCAATCACAGCAGCTTTAAGGCTGCAAAAGAAAATGACCCCTGACCTAACCACAGGCCATATGAAACAGGGACACAGGGCTCCACCACTTTTGGCAAAACAGCCCATTTCATTGGGTGGCTATGACCAATCTTGCAACAACAAAAGGACGTTTTGAAGATTATGTCATGGAACCCTTCTATTGGATAGACTACGAGTAGTCTATATCAAAGTTGGCTCAACCGATAGGGTGACTGACTCAATTGGTTTATGTAAATTACGTATGAAAAAACATGTAATTTATATTCCCTTGGGCTATTTTATAAAGTTTCTTGAAACTTCATATACTGTTTTGTTTGCTTGCTACTAGTCAATTGCCTTGGAAGGACAATTATTACTTGCATTGCGCGACTTTCTAGGCCAAGAATGGACTTGCTTTTGCCTGTTCCTACGTCCACTGGTTCTTTCCCACCTCATGGCAACTGCATGCCCATCACCCATTTGCTGCCTTGGACTTCTTGTCCATGTTATCCGTAGTACTAGTCCCTCCACCAGGACATGTAAATTGAATGGGGTGCTTCAACATCATGTAGGATTGTTAGAACACATAAAGACACCTGAACTACGCTGTTAATTGAACAGCGCATGTCCTCATACATCTCCTCCTACCCTCCAGATAAGGGATAATAGATTGAAGAAATATTGATTTTCAATAAAATTACAAAAAAGTGCCACTAACTTTGGGTTGAGAATAAAGAAGGAAAAACTAGAGAAGGTCATCCTGGAACATAAATAGTCAATCATATGGTTTCATTTGGGAAAAGTGTTTGGTGTTTGTTAGTAAACTAATCAAAAGAGTAATTAACTTTATAAAGCATATCAACTAAAACAAAAGGACAGACTAACATTAACTGGTTAGAATGATTAGAGCACGTTTAAAGTAAAGTCTTATATATTCCCTCGCCGTTAACATAAATTTTATTATATTTGTATGATTGAAGCGATTGGAAGGAGAATTATCAAGCCGGCCGTCTATTGACGGAGACGTGAAGCAACGGACGGTATACGTTTTTGGGTTTCGGTTTCAAAGGACATACACGGCTCTGCCAAACGCACTTTTAGATATGCAAATAAAGAGCAGAAAAGACTACACACATGGATGCTAATTATCGTATAGTGCATTTATAGTTTGTACAGGTACATGCCTTATTTATCTATCATAAACTGACACGGGGACACGTTTCACGTAACTTTGTTCCCCAAATTATTAAACGAAGAAGAGAATCATGTCAACTAAACCCTTCAAATCAAGATAAATTATATACTTTTTGAGGACTAATTGATAAATTTTAAAATTGTCGTTTGTTGGTAGCATATTTACGTAGGCAAATTCAACTCCACCAGCTTTATAACAGAAAATAAAGAACAGAAGAAAAGCAGAAACTGCCTAAAAGCAAATAAAAGCAAAGGGAAAGAGAAAAAACGGTACGATAGATACATACGGCTTACAGTAGCGGGAATCATGGGATATTTTATTTTATCATCCCAAGCGTACCTACAATACCAGATCCTGTCTCATTCATATTAAATAAAAAAAAGAAAAAAATCAAAAGGGGCAATTAGATCAATGCGTTATAGCTGGCAAAGTGACACGTGACGTGGCCACCCACCCCCTTCGCTTATCGCATTGACGGTTCTAAAATGTAAAATCTAAACGGAACATCATAAACAATAACTCAATACGACAAAATTCCTGTGGGGTCCATTGATCGAGCAGACGTTGATGACGTGGAGAGCCGGTAAAAAAAAAAGTTATGTGTCAGGGTTCAGGAACCGAACATTGAGCGGAAATAATATAGGTACGCGTGTGCCTGAAGTTGACGTATCACAGTTCTAGTACAGTCGTGGTACCTGTTAGAATTCAACGCGCGTGTGTGTAGTCTTATTCAAAGTTCCTTTTTTTTTTAGCATATATAAATGTCCTCTGTAAAAACTGTCACATTTGCCAATTCGTTGACACGGTTAAAATGACTCGCTCGTTTTCCACGTGCTTCAAAGTCCGTTCTAATAATTCATCGGTGACGAGATCTTTTGTGTCTTCTAATCTTATACCAGAAGATCTTTTGATCTCGATTTTGGAGGGTGACCCGTGATCGGGTTGAGCTTAGGGAAGCCCCTAATGTTTTTGAAGAATTGGATTTTAAGTTATTTTATCATTAAAATATTGTTAATTAATTAAATTCAAAATTATTAATTTATATAATCAATGAAATTATAATGCAGTTTTATTATGTACAAAAAGCAAAACATCTCACAATATTTAATGAAACAGAAATTAAGAGAAATGGAATTCAAATGAGAGGTCAATGTGTGTTGCTGGTCGCCTGGTCCGGCGGAAGCAAGTGGCACGTGTGTCTCCTTTAGGTGAGGCCGAAGCACGTGATAAGGTCCCCTTAATCCTTTCCGCATGTAATGGTAGTGGACCGACGGTACCCAAACCCAAAAAAACAGGAAGAAAAATAAATCCAAATGAGAGTCAGTCGGCAGTTGACAGCTGTCTCATGTTACTGTTAGAAAATAGAAACTGTGGTACGATTTCCGGTATCTCCCTCTGCACCTTTTCTCTAAAGTATTTGGAAATTAGAAATATTTAAATAATAAAAAACTTAATATTTTTTTACATGTTATACTAATAAAAAATATCAAATTTATTAGTAATTCGATTTATTGCGCATTATTATTCAGTTGTACGGTGATTCTTTTAATATTTAATAGAGAAATATTATAAACTTCCATTGACTTGTATTGCCGTAATGTTGTGGGGGTCATCGAAATAGCTATCCACATGAATGTGGCAGAGTTTAATCTCGCTGACCCGCTTTCCTGCCCCTTCTTATCCACTTCTCACTTGCCTTCACGTTTTCCCATACAATTATTGTCTTCAAATACGTGTCACAAACAAGAGCAATTGCAGATTTCCGTTCACCAATCACAATATAAAATTTATTTTTATATTTTCACCGCTAAACGATGCACTTCATTAATTATGTGCTGCGCGATAAGGTTTAGGGTTTTTCTGTCCCATTTACACGACAAAATGTGAAATTATGTTCCAAAAATGGGAGTTTTCATGCTATGCTTGACAAGTAGCGATGTAAAGAACCTTACTGAAAGAACTGAGACGAGTAGCGATATAAAGAAAATAAAAGAAGAAAGGAAGAGAAAGAAGAGAAGAGGTAGTCTTCACAAAATATCTAGAGTAGAGTATCAAAAAAAGACAAGAGGAGCAATATATGCCTAGATTAGATGGTCGGTACGATGTACGAGTACCAGAAAGGGGGACCGGTATTTTCTTCCTTATATCGTTTATTTATTACATTCGACACCTTCTATTTAATTTTTTAATTAAAATCTCTCAAGTTGTCTGTACTTTTATTTTAATTTTAAATTGTATAACAGTTATACTAATTATATTTAATAAGTGATCTAAAACAAGTTTAACCGTTTAAGCCAAAAAGGGGGCGTAGTGGTGACCGGAAGTTGTCGGCGTGAGAGGCCGTTAAAGGTGGTGGTGGTGGCAGGCTTACAGGCTGGCTGGATTTGACAAGCAAAAATCATATCTTTTTTTAAAAAAATTAATGAGTGGTCATCCGATTATGCGACCATTCTTGTCGTTTTGTGCCAACTCAGCATTTCTTTGTCTTTTATGGAAAATTTAAAAGTATACATAAAAACGGAAAAAATGGTGTACAGCCTGGCGCGTTCTCAGTCAAAGGGCCTTTTACCTTCGGAAAAAAACGTATTTTATAAAAAAAATTAATAACATCTTAATAATAATAATAATAATATATTAGCGAAGGTTTGTGTTTGTTTGTCTATTAACTTCCAAGCCAGAAGCGAACAGTTAAGGCAAAATTTATCTATACTTCCGTTCCATCTCACACGGCATGTAGGAGCGTGTGCCCCAAATCTCATTAAAAAGTGTAATAAATAGAGAAGTCTGCTTCAATTAATGTTTTATGTGGAAATTAGCTGTTTAGGTAAAGTTTTAAAATTTGAATCCAAATAAAAATCAAGTAGAGCGGTCCGTTAAAATGATTGGAGGCATCCGCTCCACTCCAACAAAACGAAACAAAAGAGCAGAAAAGTAACGGACAGTGCAGGGCACGCTCCTTCAACGGCAAGTACAGCAATAAAGTAGGAAAAACAGAAAGAGAGCGATACATAGGCAGATAAAGAGAGGAGTGAGTAGTGCAGGAAGTGACGCGTGTCCGTTGCCAGCTGTATCCCAACCCCAACCGCTTGCCTCGAAATTCCCCTGCTTTTCACCTCCTCTTCCGGTCATCCTCCTCCTCTTCCCTTCACACATATAAATATCAGTTGCACGCTACAGATTCAAATATAAATACACCCTCTACAAGTCTCTGCCAAGCTTCAAACTCAAATTCGCTGCCCCCTTTCTTTGTACATTTTCTCTCTAAAGCATTTATTTAATGGATCGGATCAAAGGACCATGGAGCCCCGAGGAAGACGAAGCGTTGCAGAAGCTTGTTCAAAAGCACGGTCCTAGAAACTGGTCTTTGATCAGTAAATCCATTCCGGGCCGCTCCGGCAAGTCATGCCGCCTCCGGTGGTGTAACCAGCTCTCGCCCCAGGTGGAGCATCGCGCCTTTACGCCAGAGGAGGATGACACTATCATACGCTCCCACGCGCGGTTTGGTAACAAGTGGGCCACAATTGCGCGTCTCCTCAACGGCCGTACCGATAACGCGATTAAGAACCACTGGAACTCCACCCTTAAGCGCAAGTGCACGACGAATTCGTCGGCGGAGGATGGCGGTTGTGAGCCGCCGTTTAAGAGATCGTCGGGCGGTGTTAGTATGAATCCTGGGAGTCCGTCTGGATCTGATGTCAGCGATTCGAGTGTAGCCGTTTTGTCGTCTTCTCATGTGTATAGACCTGTGGCGAGGACTGGCGGTGTTATGCCTCCTGTTGAGACGACGTCGTCTTCGAACAACGACGACCCCTTGACGTCACTCTGCTTGTGTCTTCCCGGTGCCGACTCGTCGGAGGTGTCCACTCGAGCTCCTGAGTCAATGCCTACTTGTGTACATGAGTCAACTCAAGTTTCTCCCCTACCCCCGGTGAACCCAGTTCAAGTTTCGTGTTTAGCTCCGATTTCTGCTCCATTCCAGCCTGTCAATGGTGGTACGGGGACAGGGTTTATGAGTTTTAATGCAGAGTTGATGGCGGTTATGCAGGAGATGATAAGGAGAGAAGTGAGGAATTATATGATGGAGCAGAATGGTGGTGGGGTTGGTAGTATGTGCTATCAGGCGGCGGCCGGAGATGGGTTTCGGAATGTTGCAATGAATCGTATTGGGGTGGGTAAAATTGAGTAGTGAATAGCGAATGAGCGAGCGAGAAGAGGGAGTTTGATGAAACTCAACAGAGTAAAGAGAAAAGATAAGAGAAAGACTGGACCTTTGTTTTTTCTTTTTGCTCTTCTTTCGGGAATAATTTTCGTTGTTGTACAGTGGGCGAAAGTTGAGAGTAGAGAGACCATGACTCGCGAAGTTTCCAAATTCTACTGGAAAATGGAAAACTAGTCAAAAGCATGTTCGGGGCATGAACTCTTGATGTCTTGAGGTGCTGATTTCTCATGAAAATCTCTGCAAGAAAAAAAAAACATATAAACAAAAATCAGAAATGTCTTGGCCCATAATCGTTGTATTAGTTTCACATTAGCTTTAATCAATTCGTCGTCCTCGACTAGTTTAAATGAGATTGAATCTGTTCTCGGAGAGGACGAGATCAGAAAAGCCTGAAGAGAAGGCCAATCGAGCGGCAAGTACGCGTACTTGTTGCCTAAGGCTAAATGCAACAACGACAGTTTTACTGCACGCATCGATTGCTGAATCTCACTCCAAGCTTATATATAGGGATCGATTTGGTCCGAGAGTTTTTATGTCGAAGGTAGTTGAGGTTATCTAGTATTTAGCAGTTACTCTTTCCATTTGAACTACTACAACAGTTTGCATGATACCACAGCAATGCTTTATGCTTGGCCAAACCAACTTCAGACAGCGGGATGCTAACTTGCATGTTCCATAAGAGGAGACAAAGCAATTATTTTTGTTACTTTGTTAGATAGTGTAGCTCCAGGTTGTGGGATAATGATAAAATCCTGGCGCCAGTATCAAGTTGGATCATTTAGAGTGCGTATACAGTCATGTGAGGACATGCAGATTTGGCAATAATCACAAGTTACGAATAGGCACAATCAAGGACCTGGCGTAATCATGAAACATATCACGCCATGTTCTTTTGCTTAATAAGCAATGCTCCAATGGGACATACTTGCAACAGAACATAAATAAGGAATTTAACATGTCCATAATTCACATAATACAAATGCCATTAAGTCGGAACAGAAGTTGAAGAACTCACCCATGGCTCTTGATATTGATAGAGCTTGTCCTCAGGTTTTAAGCGGCGGTGAGCCTAATTGACGCCGCAGCCCTCCAGGCACTTGACTCATTGTCACCAGTTAATATGATCAGAGGATCCTTTGTTTGCTTTTGTGATTTTGCTATGGCATTAGAGACACCAGGTCAAGGTCTATCCCAAGGTGAAAAAGGAGATATCGAGGATGCTCAAAACTATGGAATTATAACGGAGTTTACATCAGGTCAAATCAACTTCCACTGTAGTTATTTCATTTTGCAGATGGAGTCAAATCATGGAATTGTAACCAGCCCCATGAATTGGGTAAAAATTGAACAAATCATGAGAGCTTGGGAGACGGTAAGCTTTAAAGCACTGAAGCTGATAATGGAACTTCCCATTGAATAAAACCAAAAATCTTAATCCCAACTGAGGCCTTGAGCCATGCATCGGCTAGACTCTGACCTTCCTTCTGGCTTACAAACCTTCGTTAAGTGTTAAAATAGCAAAACCCAATTCAACATATATGGTACATCACAAAGGAGACAAACAAGGGCATTTAGACGTTTAAGCATTCTCCACTACACAGTTTAGCAGTTCTATCCATTAGTACCCTACTTTCTTTCAGTAATACTTGATCTAATGTATAATCCATCAGTATAAGATATTCCTGATTTGAACATCCTGAAAGAATGCCATACTTGTTAACAGAAAAAACAAATTTGGCGAGGAAAAACTGATTTTACAAGTGAGTCATTTCTATTATCCCACCAATGGCCTTAACAAATAGAGAACGATCTTAGCTGCCTTGAACAAAGCCTTCTGCAATTAGGGTCTTGGTAAGTTTTGCATAACATTATCGACTGGCCTGCTTTAAACCATACAAAGCAATTTGCAAACCTGATTAAGAGCAGAAGTGGTGAAACCTTGTAATTGCATGTACATCCATTTCTGCACAGATTATCCTGTTCTTGACACAGGAACCACAGTAGAGACAAAATTTCTAGAATATATGCTTGAATATGCAAACTAGGACCACAATTTGCAGGCATATAACTATCAACACAGTTTATGAAATTCACTAATTTGGGTTTGGATTTGAATCCTGGTGAAAAGTCATGTTTTCTATAACATTTTTTTCTATGGTATATCTAGAGAGACTACAGAACATGCGCAATGGTAACATTAGAATTGGTTAATTTTCTATGAGAGACATATTGATAAGAAACACAGTTTACAAGTAAGGCATTTAGAGGCATCTCAATTGTATTAGAAGATTGAATTCCCAAATTAAGTTGTCTTTCTTATAGCATCATTAAAGCAAAACCTATGTTAAATTTGTCGAACCAAAAAACCACAAACTCACATATTAAGACAAACTCACACAGTCGCGCACAAAGACTCTGTTTTGTTTCTTTCACTACTGCAACTTGATTCATGTAGGGAAGCCTTTTTATAAGCCACAAGGGTAACAAAGTAAACATGGGCTATTCTAGGAGCAAGTACCTAACTTGCATAAACAAAAAACAAAAGAATAGGTAAAAACGTTGCAACTGTTACAGCAGATTATGGAAGTCTTCAACAGCAGCTTTGACGGAATCAAATGCCTGAAAATTTGGATCAACTTTTAACACTCCCCCTTGATCCAAAAGCACATACTCCAAGCGTAAATACTCGTTCTCTCAGTAAGGACTTTGTTAGAGTGTCTGTTATGAGCACAACAGAGCCCATGATTGGCCCTGACCCTGGGAACCCTCAAGGCCCAAGGAGGAGCATGAGGAATGGAATGCCTTCGAGAAACCTGCATGGATTTGTTTGGCAGGCAACGTCAGCAGCTAGAGAATAACGGCGTAACCAGCATGTGCGTGGAATGAGCGATAGGGATATAGAGAATGATGATGCCTAGAATTTGTTATGAATTAGACTCTCTCTCTCATCTCGTTTCTCTCTAATTCCTCATCCCCTTCTCTGCACTATTTTTGAGTTGTAATTTCACTCTTCTGAATCAAACACCGTCACTGTTGTTGCCTTTTTTCACTGTTTATTGAGCAATTGCAATTTTAGCACATTCCATGGGTGCTTTCATTGATCTATGTAAAGATGACAGAGCACAATACTCGTTTGAAAGTTTTGGATGACAATGTCAAGATGGTGGTCGATGCTCAAGCCGTCTTCTGGCGAGATCTTGATACTTTGGTTTCGTCTTTTGAAGACCAGAAGCTGCTGTTACAGGACGTTTTAGGCCGCTTTTCAATTGGCACTAATAAAACAGAGGACAGGCCGTTAGGTGAAGGATCGGGGTCTCCTCTTTTGGGTAGGCACAAAAGCATGAGATTGAGAAATTAGTAGCCGAAATGCTTGTGGAAAGGATAATTCGACCGAGTACCATCCCTTTTTCTTCGCCGGTTTTGTTGGTTCGAAAAAAAGATGGGACGTGGCGATTTTGTGTCGATTACCGAGCATTGAATGCCATTACGATTTGCGATCGATTCCCCATTTCGTCGATCGACGAATTATTTGATGAACTTCATGGAGCCACGTATTTCTCCAAACTGGATCTTCGAGCAGGGTATCACCAAGTGTGTGTTAAAGCCAGTGATGAGGGTAAAACCGCATTCAGAACTCATGACGGGCATTACGAATTTCTCGTAATGCCATTCGGTTTAACCAATGTGCCATCAACATTTCAGGCATTGATGAATGATGTCTTTCGACCATACCTTCGCTGATTTGTTCGCTGATATAGATTTCTTAGTCTATAGTGCCACTTGGGAATCTCACTTGGAACATTTGCAATTGGTTTTACGGGCATTACAGGAGCATCAACTTGTTGCTAAAAAATCAAAATGCTTATTTGGCCTTAAGTCTGTGGGTTACCTTGGCCATATCATTTCTCAAAATGGTGTTTCGGTGGATCCTGAAAAGATTCGAGCCATACAGGCCTGGCCAATCCCTAAGTCTGTGAAAGAGGTACGTGGGTTTCTTGGTCTTGCCAGATGCTATCGTCGTTTCATTCGACACTTTGCTATGATTGTTGGACCCTTATCGGATCTGTTACGGAAGGACAATTTTCTTTGTTCTGACGCTTCAACTACAGCCTTTGAAACTCTGAAACGAGCTTTGAGCACAGCCCCGATACTTGCACTACCCGATTTCACTCTTCCTTTCACTATCGAAACGGATGCCTCGGGCACGGGTATTGGTGCGGTCTTGAGTTAGAATCGCCACCCTATTGCTTATTTCAGTCAGCAACTCAGTGAATGGATGCAACAGGCCTCGACTTACCAGCGCGAGATGTTCGCTATTATCCAAGCAATTGCCAAATGGCGTCAGTACCTATTGGGGCGTAAGTTTTCCATCATTACGGACCAGCAACCACTTAAGAATCTCACGGAACAGGTCATTCAAACACTGGACCAACAAAAGTGGCTCGGTAAGCTAATTGGGTATGATTTTGATATTATTTATCGGTCTGGCAAGTTGAATAATGTTGCTGATTCTTTGTCTCGAGTACCTGTCTCGCAGTTTTTGGCCATTTCTTAAGTTACTTTTGATATTATTTCGGATATACGCAAGGTTAATTTGGTTCATCCTGAGTTGCTTACCTTATAGCACAAGTTATTACAGGACCCCATGAGTTTACCTGGTTTCACATTCACGGATGGACTTTTGCTGTTTAAGGGTCGATTGGTTCTCCCTTCTGATTCTGATTTGCGCTTCCAGTTCTTGCATGAGTTTCATTCTTCACAGGTTGGAGGACATGCTGGTATCATGCGAACTTTGCATCGATTTTCTGCCAATTTCTTTTGGATGGCCATATGCAAAGATGTTAAGAAGTTTGTGAACGCGTGTCAGATTTGCCAACAAATGAAACATTCTACACTCTGCCCTGGTGGTTTATTATAGCCTTTGGACATTCCTAATCTGGTTTTTGAAGGCATTAGGGATTTTATAGTTGGGTTGCCATTAGTAAAAGGGAAGTCGGTTATTATGGTGATCGTTGATCGGTTGTCTAAGTATGGCCACTTCGTGGCCCTTCCAACAAATTTTTCTGCTCTTACAGTGGCTGAAGCTTTTGTCCAAGAATTTGTTCGATTACATAGGGTTCCATCGGATATCGTCACTGATCGTGATGCGAGGTTCCTTAGTGAATTATGGCGAGAAATTCATTATTTGCAAGGGACCACTCTTAGCATGAGTACCGCCTATCACCCACAATCTGTAACGCCCCAAATTAGGGGTTAGAATAGTAAAAGAAGTTATGACAAATTACGTTTTGCTCTTGCTTATTGATT
>JANZLC010000200.1:25138056-25150670 GCA_026413385.1 Erythroxylum gracilipes
TATTAAATAAATAAATATCAGTGTGATGTTTGGTTTAATTGTTCTGTCTTGGGTGGCATCCATATATCCTCCCAGGGGGTATTTGGGTGTTACACAATCCGATGGGCAGATCGAGGCCTTGAACAAATGTCTTGAAATGTATCTCCGATGTTATGTCGCTGATAATGCCAAAGGCTGGTTAAAGATGCTTCTTTGGGAGAAATTCTGGTACAACACGGCTTATCAAACGGCGGCAGGGATGACACCCTTTGAAATTCTATATGGACGACCCCCTCCCACCATTCCAAGGTACATTAAAAATTCTACTGGTAACACATTAGTCAACAGTCAGTTAATTGAACGTGACCAGGTTCTTCGCTTGCTCAAGGACAATTTGAGAAAGGCACAGTCCCAGATGAAACATTTTGCTGACCGACACCGTAGGGAGCTCGTCTTATCAGTTGGTGATTGGGTGTATGTTAAATTACAGCCCTTTCGTCAGCATTCTGTGCGGTTGCAACGACATAGAAAGCTTGGGAGGCGATATTTTGGTCCCTATAAAGTGCTGAATAGGGTCGGCATAGTGGCTTATAAACTTGAATTACCAGAATCTTCCCACATTCATCCAGTATTTCACATCTCACTTCTTAAGAAATGCATCAGATAACCAGAGCAGCAAGTCACTCCCCTCCATATGGTTGATTCTGCGGCAACCATGATCTTGCAACCTGCCACCATTTTGGACAAACGAACGGTGCAGCGTTCTACTCACTTGGTCAAGCAGTGGTTGGTCCATTGGGAAGGATTAGCTGCATCGGAAGCCACTTGGGAGGATAAAGACCACTTGTGCAAGCTGTTTCCTGATTTGTAGCTTGAGGACAAGCTCGTTCTTGATGGGGATGGCACTGTTATGAGTACAACAGAGCCCATGATTGGCCCTGACCCACGGAACCCTCAAGTCCCAAGGAGGAGCATGAGGAATAGAATGCCTTCGAGAAACCTGCATGGATTTGTTTGGCAGGCAACGTCAACAGCTAGAGAATAACGGCGTAACCAGCATGTGCGTGGAATGAGCGACAGGGATATAGAGAATGATGATGCCTAGAATTTGTTATGAAGAATCTGTTATGAATTAGACTCTCTCTCTCATCTCGTTTCTCTCTAATTCCTCATCCCCTTCTCTGCACTATTTTGAGTTGCAATTTTATTCTTCTGAATCAAATACCGTCACTGTTGTTGCCCTTTCTCACTGTTTATTGAGCAATTGCAATATTAGCACATTCCAGTCTGCAACTTTTTCATTGGTGTTACAATATTGTAGAACTATTGTTATCTCTGATGAAATGAGCTCTTATGTCTATATGCTTAGTTCTACCATGGTATACTGTTTTTGTGGCTATTGTTGCTTTATTGTCGTAATTCACCACAGTTGCTTCAATTTGCTTCTATCCAAGGTCCTCCAACACTCTTCTCAACCATACTGCTTGACAAGCTAAGGATGTCCTCCAACACTCTTCTCAACCATACTGCTTGACAAGCTAAGGATGTAGCAACCATGTATTCTGTTTCTGAAGAAGATAAAGAAGTGGTTGCTTGCTTCTTTGAACTTTATCAGATTGCACCTGATCCAAACCTGAATACCTATCCTAAGGTGCTCCTCCTGTCCTCAATGCAGCCTCCTCAATCACTACCAGTGTATCTAAACAATTTGCAAAATGGCATGCATTTTTACCTAATTCCATAACCAATCACTTCAGCCACACAACGTAGGATATTTTTCGTTGCTCCGTAGTGATGCTTTGAGGGAAAGTGCATAAACCTTGAGACAACACCAACTGAGAATGCAATATCAGGTCTTGTATCTATTAAGTAGTTGAGACCTCCAACAAGACCCCTATACATTTGCTCATTAGTTGGTTATGTACCATCTTCCACATGTAGCTTCTCATTTAGATTCATAGGTGTGGTTGCCATCTTACAGTTTAACATATGAAATCCTTTTAGTAGATTTGTTGCATACTTCCTCTGTGATATAAAAAATACCATTTTCAACCTGCTTCACTGCTTTTCCAAGAAAATAATGCAACAAACCTAAATATGACATTTTAAACTCCTTACTCATGTTGTCTCCTTGTATAGAGTGTCGACTCATTCTTGCTCCTTTCAAATCCATTTTGAATGAAATGTTAGTCAATCTTTCCATACCAACATTGAGGAGCCTGTTTCAAACCATAAAGTGCCTTCTTTAGCTACATACTTTCTTTTCCTTTCTTTGAATATCAAGTACAGATCTTACAGTTTCAAATTGTCCAATGGAAGAGAAGGTATCTTCATAATATATTCCTTGTTATAGTGTATATACCTTTGCAACAACCCGTGCTTTATATTTCTGTATAGTTTCATCTGCGTTGAATTTGGTTCTAAAGACTCATTTAACTCCAATAGCCTTCTTGTTTCTGGGAAGATTAAGTAGCTCCCAGATGTCATTTCTTTCAATTGCTGTAAAATCCTCGTCCACTGCCTTTCTTCATTCAACTTTCTCTACTGCTTCTTCGTAGCTGCTTGGGTCTACTACATACATCGCTTGTGTTGTTGCGTATATATCTTGCAAGGATTTGAACCTCCATGGGGCTTCCTCATCTGTTGAAATTTGTGAACTCAAGGATGTGCTGCCAGAAACACTGAATGTAATAAGATAGTGGCCTATGAAGGTGTAGTTGGTGGAACTGAAGGATCATTGATTTCATTGTGGTCCCTCATCGTCTGGAATATCCTCAAATTGAATAGTTTGAATGAATTGTATTTTAATTAATTATATTGTAATTAATTATATTAATTAATTAATTAAAATATAATCAATTACAATATTTTAATTAATGAATTAATTATATTTGAATTAATTATATTGCAATTAATTAATTAATAATATTATTGTAATTACTTATATTGTAATTAATTAATTAATTAATTACAATATTTTAACTAATGAATAATTATATTTTAATTAGTTATATTTTTAATTAATTAAATATAATGTAATTAATTAAATATAATGTAATTAATTATAATGTAATTAATTAATAATAATATTTTAATTAATTATATTGTTATTAATTATATTTTAATTAATTAATTGTATTTAATTAATTAGTTTTAAAAATATTTTTAAAAAAGAGCCACTACTAAAGAATGAGTTTCATTCCTCTACTAAATGGAAGATATGGAGAATTCTCCAAAAGTGAGATATTAAACTGTTGCCCTTATGATGATAATCAACTCACTTTTCATTCCTTACCTATTAACCTCTTCTCAAACTCATCAACCAAGCACCCCCTGATTCTTTCGTTCAACCACTCTATTTTACTCTGATGTGTATGGGGCAGTAAGTTCTCTGCTTATGCCATGCTCCTCATAAAATGAGTTGAAAACTTGCGACATTAATTCCCCTCCTTGATTTGTTCTCAAAGCTTTAACATATTGTCCACCTTTTTTTCAATGAAGGCCTTTAATTTTTTAAAGGCTTCAAATGCGTATACTTTTTTCTACAAGAAATACACCAAACTTATACGACTATGATCATCCATTATAAACATAAAGTACCGACTTCCTCCAAAGGATTCCGTCTTCATAAGGCTGCACGCATCTACATAAACAAGCTTAAGTGATGTTATTCCACACACCATATCACTTTATTGAAGTAGCTTTATCCTTTTAAGATTAAGATGCCTATACTTTTGATTCCACAATTTGGTCTAATTTGTTTTCTTAACTGCTATTGCATGACTCTCAAAATTTGATAACTTTGAAGGAAATATTTGTTTCGCGTCATGTTGATCTCAACCACGTTTTGATTTGTTTCCTTATCCTTGATCACACACGAAGATTTGTTAAACAGCATTGAGTATCCACTGGACATCAATTGTCATACACTTAATAGATTTTGAGACAGGTTTGGCACAAAGAGAACATTGAAAATATGCTTTACTTTACCTTTCCTATTACTCAGTGTCACAATATCTTTCCCTTTAACTTGTATTTGCTTTTCATCACCAAGCCTGACTTTAATTTGGTAGCTTTCATCTAAGTAATTAAATAGTGCTCGAATGCTTGTCATATGATTTGAACAACCATTATCAAGGAACCAAACATCTTCTCCACTATGTGAACTTTCCACTTTAGCCATGAACAATCTATATTCCTCCTTTTCTTCATTATTCTTAGCCTCCTAGACATAATTTGCCTGATTTAATCTCTTCCAACATTTTGCCTTCATATGATCATATCTTTTGCAGTAATGACATTGAACTGATTGGCCTCATCCTCTTCCTTGTCCATGATATCCTCCTCGTCAGCGTAGTCTTGTTGCATATTGCTCATGTTCTTCCTCACGATTTGAGACATCCTATTTTGAGGGCTCTCCCTTTATGTGAAAGGCCTTTTCTTCTACTTGGTCAAATGACCTATTGATACTTGCCTTATGTGCTTATAGGGAATTCATTAATTCATCAAATGAAAAATTTGTAAATCTTTTGACCTTTAATAGCAACAATTATATGATCAAACTTTGGAATTAGACTTCTTAGTATTTTTGTAACAATAATATGATCACTTGAGTTTTCTCCAAAAGTTCTCACTTGGTTCACGATCATGGAAACTCTGGAGAGGTATTCTTGAACTGATTCTCCATTCTTCATCATTATTATCTCAAAATCAAACCTTAGCATCTGTAGCTTCACTATAATCAACTTAGAATCTCCTTAGAACTCCTTCTGTAATGTTTTGCTAAGCTTCTTTGGCTATAGTCGACTTCATAATTCTTGGGAAGATGTCCTCATGCATAACCTGTTGAATGAAAAATAGAGCCTTGGATGGGTCAACCTGTATGGCCCCCGACCCAGTTGGTTGGGATGGGTCAGCTTGTGACCCAGACCATCATATATATATTTTTAAGAAAAAATCAAAAATAACATTATTTTTGAAGGAATAGTTGGGTCATGAGTCGGGTCGTGGCTCATTCAAACAGGGCTAAAATTAGGCCAGGCTGATTTTGCCATCCCTATTTATGAGAGCAACGAACAAACCCATTATCTTAGAAATAGTTATCGATGTGAGTATTCCATGCCCTTGGTGCTTGCTTCAACCTGAAGTGAATCTCAAGGATAAACCTTGAGAACCTAAGAAAGCTAAAAAAAGTTTAGGATAAATAAACCTTGATCTAATATATATATAGAAGATAAGAACCAAAGGTATAAGATAGGTTTTGAACGCCACAAGATGATAATCTTGATAAGTTCACCAATTCCCAAAAGAACCAAAAAATAAATTGATCTCACTTAATGAAATTTGAATTTTTCTAAAGTGTCTTGAACAATACAATGCTTGCCTTTATATAGGCATTAAGGTAAGAAATCATCCTAATTGAATAATTAGACTATAATCATTATTTGATTAAGCTAATTAAGGTAAGAAATCACCCTAATCGAATAATTTGACCATAATCATTACTTGAGTGAGCTAATTAATCTAAGAAATCACACATAATTTGTTTAGATATCTTGTACACGTTTTTGAAGGTCTCCTATAAATCTTGGAATAGATTGGAATAACTTAGTCACTCATTGGGCTTTTTGATAACTTGATCAGATTTATTAGTCCTTGAATACTTTCCAAGCTAAGTAGAGCTTGTTTAGTCTCTTCAATTAGCCCATTTATAACTTTCTTTATCTTCTTAGCTCTAGCTTTTATAATTGGGCCTCCTTGAATACTCAATGGCTCCTTTAGAGCTTTGCTTAGGCCAGCTTGGTTCTCACCATCACTCATACAACGCTTTTTTCATTCTCAAGACTTTATCTTTATGATCCTTGACTATAAATCCAATTGGTTGTTCAATAAAGACCTTTTCTTGAAGATCGCCATTTACAAAAGCTGACTTTATATCAAGTTGATATATCTTTCACTTCATTTTAGCTACTAGAGAGATCAGTAAACGAATCATCTCTATACGAACAACAAGTATAACAACTTCATTACCATACTTTTATTTGCAGCCTTTAGCAATAAGCCTTGCTTTATATTTCTCTACATCTCCATTTGTATTCTTATTTATCTTTGATTCCAATAGCCCTCAAGAAGAGGTAATAATTTCCAAGTGTTGTTTTTCTCTATTGCCTTGATTTCCTCCTCCATGGCTTGTCTCCGTCTTTTTTCCTTTATGAACTCCTTAAACTTTAAAGGCTTATTGTCTATAAAAGGATAAAATAAATTACTCACATCAAAATTAATGATTTCTTCTATCTTTTTATAGATATCATAAATACTCCTCATTTTTATGCCCCATCATTTACTCTTTCTCCATATATTGATGAAGAAGGAGAATGAGGTGTATTAGGAGAAAGTGGTGGAGTTGTTTCTTGAATATTTGTTGTGGTTTCTTGCTCTTCATCTTTAACGTATAGGACAAATCATAGGTGTTTTCTTCTTGTATTTCCCAATCCCATATTACTTCTTCATCAAATTCAACATCTCTGTATAACAATGCTTTCATTGCTTGGGTTATACAATCGGCAGTCTTTGGAATTATGGTCATATCCGATGAATACATACTTAACATTGCGATCATCTAACTAGGATCTTTCTTGTTGCGACACCAGGCTTCAATCCACTCTCCTGCTATAGTGTTTGGTCTTTAGCATTTCTCGTGGGAGACCAGTTTGACAAATTGACTACAAAAAAGAACAATTTCTAACCAAATTTGTTTAAGCATGTTTTTAGTGTTGAACATACATTGAGCCATCTTAAGAATAGTTATGTTCTTTCTCCCAACTAGTCTATTTTGTTAGGGCTATCATGAGATTGTTAGAGGATGAAAAATTCCATATAGATCATAGAAATAATAGAACTCTTTGGATATGAACTCACCATGTATTTATCTCTCAAAGCTTTAAGTGAAAATTCAAGTGTCTGAATCTCATATGCCAATGCCATGCTTCATTTCTCGCATTCACTTTTAAATATGTTGCTTCAATTGTCTTGATATTCAATATAAGTATTCTATTCTTCAATATAAACACCTTAGTAATCAACTGAATATGTTGATCGTTAAGTCAAGACAACAATCTTTTATGTGGATTTCATATCACTCTTTAAAAAGTTGTCCTAGACTTAAAATTTTGCTCTTCAATTTAGGCATATAAGAGACATCAGTAATAAGTTTGTAAATTTTATCTCTTAAATAAATTAGAATGCTACTTCTATAGATTTAGATCTTTGAAGAATCTCTAAGAGAAAAATTGCTTCATCAAGCTCCACAAATTTGCCTTATCTCAACACTTGTGATTGCTTGCTCCATTATCCAAGAACCACATCCTTTCTCGCATCATCTTTAAGTGTTAACAACAAAGTGGACTCTTTGATTGCTTACTTGTCATCAACAATATAGACTTTCTCTTTAACATATCTAGGTGCAAGCTAACATTCTCTAAAATAATGCCTAAATTTATGACAATTGTAGCTCTCAACTTTAGACTTATCATACCTCTTCTCACTCTAACTAGAATTGCAACCTCCTCTTCCTTTTTATTTTCTTGATTTTCCTCGATCCTTGTATGAGTGATTATTCCTATCATCATTGTGGACATTGTTATAATCTCCTCTACTTCTTCCTCTTCATCCTCTTCCTCTTTGACTACTTTCTTCTTCATCATCTTTTACTAAAACTTTTTCCTTAAGTGCTTGCTCTAAAGATTCATTTTGCCTCTTCTTGATCTTATCTTCATGAGCTTGTAAGGAACCCTTTAATTGTTCGAGCGACAATGAGTCTAGATCTTTAGACTCCTCAATGACAGAAACCATATAATCAAACCTTAGGGTCAGGGAACAAAAAATCTTTTCTACCACTCGAAAATCTTTAACCTTATCTCCATACCAATTCATTTGATTCACAACAGCTTTCACTAATAAATAGTACTTCTAGATTGATTAGGATTCCTTCATGCCCAAAGATTCAAAATTACTTTGCAATGATTGGAGTCAAACCTTTTTCACCTTGTTAATTCCTTGAAAGGAATTTTGCAAAATCTCTCATCCTTCCTTTGTAGTGGTTGCATCGACCACCTTCTCAAACATTGATGGATGGGAGTGAGGGCTTATTAATCCTTTTTCTTTATCTTTTTCAAAGCATCTTTCTCATTTTGAGATAAGCCGACTTCACTTTGAGGTTGCATGAAACCTTTCTCTACAATCTCCCAAATATCTTGTGAGCTAAGCACGACTTTAATGAGAAGACTTTATGTTTTATAATTTTCCTTTGTGAGGTGAGGAAATTGGAATGAACATACTCCATTATTATTTGTTATATCTCAAATAATAATCAAGCTCTGATACTACTTTATTAAGAAGAGAGGAATATTTAGAGAGAAGAGGAATGTTTAAGAGAAAAAGGTTGCATTTCACTTGATTGACTTTAACTTTAGTACGAAGAGTTATTTATGGGTACAAAAGATGACCTTTAAAATTTAAGAACATGAACCTATTAATGAACTCAAATAAACCATACATGAACCATATTTAGTTATATAATCAATACATGAACATAATTAAATACCTAACAATGAACTTGAATACCCATGTATCTAAGCTTTTAAATTTATACATAATTTTAAATTAGCTTTCAGTAAAGAAGAAGCTTAACTGTATCTAAAAGATAGTTAAGACTAGAGTGATATAGAATATATGGTTACAATAGGATATTATCTGATCACGTTGATAGAGAACATATGGTTAAGATAGGATATTATCTGATAGAAATACTCTTTTATTATTTCCCTTTTAGTCTCGTGTACAGCTATGTATCGAGGCATATATATATGCCCTCTTTGCACAAACTAATATACAAGAAAATGCTATTTCTTTATGGTAGCAGAGCCTCTCACAGCTTAACAACCAATTGATCCCTAGTCAATTAGTTCTCTTCATTATGTGTAACAGCTCAGCCATAAATGAATCTTTAGTGGTACACTGTTACATATAATGAAGAGAACACACTGTTACAATCTGTGGTACACTATTACATAAGATGATTGGAGATCCACGTTCGAATTTGCTATTTTTTATAGTTCCAACCTTATTTCTTGGGTATCTTATAAGCAAAAGACGGTGTCAAGATCATCTACAGAGGTGGAATATCGAGCCCTTGCATCCACAACATCCGAAATGACATAGATTGACATGTTACTTCGTGACTTTGGTTTTCCTCTTCGTACCATTCCAACTCTTTGGTGTGATAATTTGAGTGCAACCTACCTCACGACCAATCCCGTTTTCCATTCTCGTATAAAGAATTTGGAAATTGATTTTTATTTTGTTGTAGAAAAAGTATATAATAGACAATTACAGGCTTGCTACATTCCAATCTTAAATCAACTTGTGAACATTCTTACAAAGCCACTTCCTAGTGATCGTTTTCATTCATTGCGGGACAAGTTGATTGTTGTAAAGAACCCCACTCACCTTGAGGGGGAGTGATATAGAATATATGGTTACGATAGGATATTATCTGATTATGTTGATAGAGATTACATGGTTAAGATATGATATTATCTGATAAAAATACTCTCTTATTATTTCTCCTTTAATCTTGTGTACAACTATGTATCGAGACATATATATGTATGCCCTCTTTGTACAATTGAATATACAAGAAAACCCTGTTTCTTTTCAGAGGAGAGGAGATGAGAGGATGGAGTGGTGACTGGAGCCTTATATTATGATATAATATAAACTGTTATATCTTTCAATGCTTATCACTTATACTAAATATTTTGTTGTAATTCTCTATTCATATTTATCATGTATATTAAGATCAATGTGTCTTATGATTAAATCAAGGGAAAAACATTATCACACTACATTATTCTTCAATATTTAGCATGCTATTAGAGCCTAAAACACTGATTTTTTGATCATGCATGATCCAAAATGATTCTCTTCCCTTCCAAATATGCCAATAACACCTTTGCAACATAAAACATAAATACATTATTCCATACCAGCACCTATATCACAACACCTTTTCAACACAAAACATAACATTCACATCTTCAACCAGCATGTCATTACCAGTTCTCCCCTTTAATCAAATTATAGACTTCCTAACCATATCATTAGACTCAAATAACTATCTTGTTTGGCGAAACTAAATGCTAAATTATGATTTTCACTTGGAGATGCGAGCAACAACCTCGCATCCACATATTTTTGTCACCATTTCTGTAGGGATTTGTGCTAGATTGGTCTTGTACGGATTGATTGTTATGGTCATCTTTGATTTGCATTTGACAAGTCATATAGACATGTTGGCGCTGGTATGAACTTTTTCGTGCTTCACCTGTGAGTGACCTGATTCATGCAAATGAAGCGCTGGAGAATGATGGGCGTGCATCAGAAACAATAAAATGATAGCAGAAGACTATGGAGAAACATCGATAAGAAAGAGTGACTGGAGATTTCATCTCTACGTCAGTCCAAAAAAAGAAGGTTCCAATGAGGTGTGCTTATAATGTGAGATTCATTAAAAGTGTTAGGATATATGTTTTGGCATTATTTATTAATTGAATATATAAGATATTAGTTGGATTCAAAATGTATTTGGATAATGGTTAAGTTGTGATAAAATTATATTTTAAGTGGGATTCTTAGTTGAAGTTGGACTCTTATTATGTAAGGGATTTGTGCATACCTTTAAACTACGTTGGTGCATATGAGGTATTCAATTAATATGGGAGTGTGTGTGGCATAGATGAGGTGTGCATCAATTGGCTATTGCATGGTGAAAGTGGACTTTATTTAATTGATTGTGTTGGTCTTACACACGTTCATCAGAAGCAGCTGCCGTGTACATATATAACATGTGTTGCCCACTTTTATGATCTTGAGTAGAAGTATAATTGCTAACATAAGGTTGAAAAATAACGAGGAGACGTGCATGTGTCAGATGTGTGGTGGATGGTAGGTGTGAATAGTTGAATAAAAGAGAAGAACGTTGCTTGAATTTTTTACAAAAGGAGGTGTGGGCGTTTATGGCCAGGTGGAGTGACCTTGCGCGGGTGTTATATGTCTATGAATAAAACACACTGCTTGCGGCACTCATGTGAAAATCTGCTGAATAACGTCTTGTGTGAGAGCTACTGTGAGGTGGCTTGCTTGAGTTTTTTTTAAGATAAACAACAGTGTAGTGGATGTGTGTTAATCGCCTATTTTGGAAAACACACTGCTTTGATTGAACTTTCTTTTGTTATCGTCAGCATTGGTGGTGAGACGCAGTGCCATTGTTCCTATCTGAGATAGCACCTACCAGAATTCGTTATAGTGTTGATCTCCAACCTGATTTTATGTTGATAATTAATCCATCTTGTTGCTATGCTTTCTGTTGATTGGGTGACCTATGGCTTCGTGTTGGAGTTTATGTGAGTCAGCCTATTGGCGTTACAACGACTTCCAGATCTATTTCAGTGGAGCTTAACTTTTTGGGAAGTTGTCTTCTTTTTCTCAAGTGCATTATTATTTTGTTCTTAGTTGGTTGATCACTTGAGTTGTTTATTTCTTATCTTTATTATCAAATATTGTTGAGAAAATCGTTTGTTAAGGTTAGTACGAGGCGGTCGTACTATTGGGTGTGAAATTCTGAGGTTGAGTGATAGTGTCAAGGGTGGAGTGGTGTCGGCTCAGTAAAGCCTTTGGTAAAACTATTATACTTCAGTGAAAGTGATTAAGCTGGGTGAGGGCCCCGCAGACGTAGACAAGGTGGCCGAATTGTATTACCAAATTTATGGTGTTTTTATTATTTCAGTTTTGCTTGTTTTTATTTTATTGGTGCCAAATAAGTTTGTGGAAAGTTTACAAAATAATTAACCTCCTTCGGTTTTTCAATTGGTATCAGAGCAAGGTTACCGATTCAGAACTTGGTAGCAAGTTGGTGCAGATCCTAGTTCGCGAACATGGCTACAAGAGAGACACTACAGGTGAAAACTGGAAAAAGTGTGAATGATGTGGAAGACGAATCAGATGAAAACAAAGACTTGGTACTACTCACACAAAATTTTGGTAAATGGTTGAAAATAATAAAGAAGGATAGGTCCGATTTTAGACAATATGGTAGAAGTTCATCAAGTAACAAATCAAGACAACAAGTTAAGGCACAAGAGGGTGGACGGAAGGCAAGTCATGAATGTCAAGGTTTCAGACATATTCAATCCGAATGTGCCAATACTGTGAAGAAGAAAAAAGGAAAATCCTACACAAGCACCGAGAGTGAATATAGTAGAGAAGAAGAAATAGCTAATGGTGCTGTGTTAGTTGCCTTACATATCAAAAGTCCAATTACTTGCTTAATAGTAACTGAGAAGGAAGTAACTGAAAGTCGAAAAGAGGGAAAATTTTCTAGATTTCAAAAACAATCCAGCTTAAGATCCAATATCAGATTATGACAGCAATGGAAGTGGCCTAGATGATAAAAAAGGAAATATTTACGAAGATTACAAAGCTATATATGAAAAATGGGTAAAAACGTGTAGAAAGAATGAAAGATTGGAGGAAGAGAATCTTTCCATGAAGAACACCATACAAGAGTTAGAAAAGAA